>OV725083.1:38739076-38997227 GCA_928085145.1 Nezara viridula
TCGTTCTTCTATTTTGTAATATTACTAGCTTGTATTCCTAACCTCTCTGATTTGAATTAACAATTCTCTACTTATTTTAAGGGCACATTTTGTGTACAACTAATAGGTATTGTTGTCTAACTTGAATTTTTAATGATTATTATGATATAATTATTAACGATTAAGGAATATCATGTTTTCAAACATTTTTTTCAAGCTGGACAACATATATATTTTTTAAATACAGTGCATGCAAGATTGTGGACAGTCACACTTTTCTCTTACAGCTTTAGAGTTAAAAATACATATTACACATGAGGACGGAAAAAAAAAATATTAATTTGAAAACTTAATATGAGCACTATTAAGGCTGACAATACAAATTATTTATATAACCGTAACATTGGGCTACTTTTATTGTTTAAATATGTAACTCTTACTTTTTTGTTCAATAAGCCAGTCCAGTACCTTTTTCTGATTCTTAAGATTACCTATAAAATGTCGTAAATATAGATTAATGACAAAATGAATTTTAATAAATATTAACATTAAAATATCAGTCCAAATCATCACTAATAAAATAATTGGTCATACTTCAAGCTATGGAACTGCCAGGATTTTTTTTTGGTGGGTGTTTACGAGAAAATCACAAAATTGTTCTCAACTACATGGCATAAAACATAAAAATTTTCATCTTTTCCAAGATAGAAGCAGGGGTAACAGTAGAAAAGAAAACACATTGAAAATATTTACTGTTTAATGTGTACTGAAGTTTATTTTATTTTTTAGAGTAGATGAAAAATCTGTGTACTCACAGATTATCAATAAAACTAATAAAAACAAAACAAAATTAAGGAAAAAACTATTTTCTCCTAAATTTCACCAAGGATACTTATTTTAAATAAAGGATGGAGCTGGAGGGAGATAATTGATAGCAATAGAACATTGCCATGCTGGCAAAATATAAGTACACAGATACACTGAATAGATTTCTGACAGAAATCTAAACCTGCTCTTTGCAGCATCACATTTGCTTGGAAACAGCTGCTAACAGGAATATGGGACTATAATATCTTAATATGTACATAGACTTAAGTGGCCAAACATGCTAGAGAATAATGAACAAAATTAAAATTAAAATATTTATCAAAGAAACAATTTTGAAATTATTAGGAAGTCAATAAAATATAAAAACAGTTATACAAATTACCTCTCCGCTTCTCGAAAATATTTATACTCTTTCTTTAATGTTGAATTAAATTTGGCTTACCGTCATACATTATAGGTACTCCAGTTTCATAATATACCAAAGCTGGAAAACTGAATATTCCAATTTCTGATGCTAGCTTAGAATCCTTGGATTTTACAAACTGTATTCCATGTTTATCTGTATCATCGTCTATCGTTTCTAATTTATCGAGAATATCATTGCACTTTGGGCAGTTATCACTGTCTGGAAAATGGAAAAAAAAAACTTTAAAAAGTCCGATTATATAATAAATATTAATAGTAAAGACGAGAGAAATACTTTATTGGAAGTAGTACTGCCCTACTACATAGGATTGCTATTAACACAGCTTACTTATCAATCCATATGGACATAGCTCTTACATCATATTATTCCATTATTATATAAACATATCATTTTTTTTTATATCCCTTTTCACAACAGTAGTCCATATAACATATCATTAGCAATACCACATTAAACAATTATCATTATAATATACATATATTTTATGAAAGAAAAAAAAAAAAAAAAAAAGGAAGTCTTCGAATGCTAGAAATACAAGACTGAATAGCACACATATATCAACGCAATTCCTTGAATAGAGACAAAAGATAAGACAGAGCTAAAAAATTAAAAATAAATAAATAGATAAATGACAAAGGGCATCCTAAATTCACAGGCAATTACTATACAAGTGATAGTGGATGATCCCTAGGGTATCAAGAATAATATTCTCGGCCAATATCGCAAGCTTCGGAACATCAACACCTAGTTCCTCGAGGAAGCTCCTTGTTCTTTTTGGGATTGTTCCAAGAGATCTGAACCAGAGGTCTCTCACGGTGAACTCTTCTCTCTCCGAAGGTTTCACGGAACTTCTCTTTTATGAAAGGGATACATTTATCGAATATGTTTTTCTTGTCCGTTTCCACTTCACTCACCTGATCGAGGTCATTGCTCTCAAAGCGGACAGTTGGGTCCAAGATCAGAGCTGTCTTTCCTGTTCTCGGAAATGCAACAATGTCCACATACCTGTTTGAGCCTTCACTGTCGATGTAATAGACCTCGTCTAAGCAGGTGAATTCCTTTTCTCTAAGGAGCCTTACCAATTCAAACTTGACTCTATGGTGCCGGCGTGTTATGAGGAGAGAGTTGTTGGAGCATTTTCCCAGCACATGGGCAGGTGTTTCAGACTCTCTGTCGCACTTACGACAGAGGGATCCAATTTTCTTCGACTGTCCACTGGCTCCTGGGTACTCCACGCAAAGATGCTTAATTAATGTTGAAATTTAAGGTGTTGGACCATCCTGATCCCGAAAGCTGCTTAAATAATTAAATAAGTAAAAAAAAAGAAGAAACTCTTTATTGGATTAATATAAAATGTTGGACACTAACTAGCATTGGTTCCCAAATATATTATATGGATGTAAGATAATGTAATAATTTTAACTATATTTGCTGAAATTTAATTATTTGTAACATTCATTTTTAAGTAATATTTTGCTTAGTTTAAAGAATTTTACTTTCATAATATTAAATTTAATAATATAATGGTTACATTGTTTTGTCAACAAATGTTCTATATCATCTAAGAAAATATTTTACATATATTGTAAAGTGATCAGGTATAATTGCATTTGTATAAATTACAAGCCCTTTGGTAAGGATCATAATTAAAAATAATAAAGAAAATTGTAAATTACTAATAAACATTTATTTTTGATGAAATTTATCGAACCTACCAGAAAAACGCTGCTAATGATTTCACAATGGTTTATTATCTCCAAAAAATTATACATCTAAAGTAACATTACCTTCCGAGTTACAAAGAAAAAAAAACAAAAGGTGATTCCAATTATTGGACTAAACTGTTTTTCTTTAATCATTAGTAATATGCTAAAAAAAAATAGCATTATTTCAGTAACATATTTAAAATTTAAAAAACAAACCAAAGAACATATCATTGCTCCTAATTGTCCGGTTTTAACTATTGGAAAAATAAATATCCGGTTTCGTTTTTTAGGAAATTTCATAAACTTGAAAAAAAAAACCATATACAATAACAACAAAAAAGTAAAAACTTTTCGTGTTATTCGGAATTTAATTTTAACATCCCTCGTAACTTTTTTTCCAGCTTCTTTTCGTTGAAGTATGTTATATAGATAAATTTAAAGAGCGTCGAGAAAAGAACTTTAGCGAAGTTTCATTGAAATCTGTAGATTCGTTTAGGAGCTAAAGTCTATAGCAAAGCAGGTTTTCGCCATTTTGAAAGTTAAAGGTGGAGAGTAATGTCGATGAAGGAGGATCATCCTCGGGTGACCTCTTATTTTATATCAAAATTTGAAAAAAATCGGTCCAGTAGTTTCAGAGAAAATGCGTGGATGGCGGACGGACAAAAAATTTTTATTCATTTTTCGAATTCTACGCATCTTGAAACGTGAATCCTCAAATTTTGAGAGGGGGTTATGTTTTTGAATTTTTTGGTCGATCACAATGTTTCATTAATGAAAATAATAAACCATAATATAAGAATTAATATTAATGAATGATAAAAATATACTGATAAACGTACATAAACATTTCTTAAAAAATCAGTTATGTTTTTAATTAAAATAAAATACTGAAAAAAGTTAGTAATTTTATGGCTAAAAAAAAAAATAAATCTGGCTACAGTTCTATTTCTGGTACTTACAGAAGAACACTGCTAAATGTTCCACATCATTGATTAAAACCTGAAGAGTTTTTCTGTCGACACTTTCAATGACATCGGGTGTCGAGGTATGTAAATCTAATACCCAGTCTAAGATGGCTTCTTCCTGCATCAAGTCGCCTGGAATATGAACATTGTAGTTATAAAATCATTACTGAATAAAGGAACTAACAGTTACACTAGCCTACTAACATACGTACCGCTGTATATTTTCCTGAATTTGTTTCTGTAATAAACCAATGTTGGAAGGGAAGGTAGGTCATATTCTTTGTCTATTCCACTATCAGAAGTTTTAACAAAGTCTATGTCTTTTTCTTCACACTCGTCATCAATGTTTTCCAACTCATTTATAATTTTCTGACTCTTTTTATCACCCTCTTTGTCTGAAAATTAATTAATTAAATTAGTAAATTAAACAATACAACAATTTCAATCATGAAACAAATATTAAAAACATTTTACAGAGTATGTTTTTATTAACGACTGAATGATAAATTTTGTATTTAAGATACTACCTCAAATTTAATAGTTAAAAGCACTATGAGAAGGTCCGGTTAAATCTCTTTATAATCTCTTTCGTTAATATAGTGTCTATGACACAGTGGATACTTTTCATTATTTAGAATTTCAAATTGTGATAACTAATAGGATAATTATGATACTTATGATGATCGTAGAAATACTTCCTATCAAATTATACTTTATAAATCAATCAAAATGAAGACAATGATAATTTTGCCAGAATAGCTCAAGTAATAAAGAATTGGTGAAATATTTACAGCTTAGATCATTTTATTAACTAATTATTTATTTATTTGCTTTTATTGTTGCCTCTACCCTGTGCGGTCATTGGCAACACTTCCTATTCATACTCTGTTGTAGAATTTTATAATTTTTAAAAATTTCAAGGTTTTTCCCACGGCTTTTTCGTTGTCAGTGAGGTTTTCTTTTAGATTCTGAGCCATATTTAAATTTTTCCTTATATTATAAAATACTGGGCAGTCTTGGATGATATGTTGGACTGTTCTTTACACCTTACAGCTCTTGCAACATCGGTGGGTCTAGTCCTCTTCGTAAAAAGGCATGTGAAAATTCACAATGCCCAATTCTTAAGCGGCAGAGGACTGTCTCTTCTTTTCTGGAGAGACGGTTACTAGTTTTCTATTTGGAACAGTGGCTTTTTATTTCTTTTTGTTGCCATACGTTCTGCCATATTACTAGCAATATTTTCTTCATACACTGTATAAAATCTTCTATTGGGATTTCGTTAATTATAACTGTTGGATTTCTTTCTTGCCATATTTGCTGCTTTGTCTGCCTGTTCATTTCCGACAATTCCACAGTATGAAGGGACCCATGTGAATATTATTTCCTTTCCCTTTTCTGTTAGTTTCCACAAGATATTTTTAATAGATCTCGCCAGTGTGCTTGTCGGTGTTTTCTTTTCGATGGCTAGAACTGCACTCTATTAACTAATTAGAATTTCATCTTAAATAAAAAAATATATAGACAATGATTTTATTCAGTTTGTAAGAATGAAATGACATCGAACAAATTAGGATTCACTTATGTTTTATAGATAAGAACAGATTACTCACAAAAGAAAACGACGACATGCTCATTTTCATTTAATATTTTGTCCAACATTCTAGCGTTAACTTCTTCAATTTTTCCTGGAATCTCCAGAGTATCATCATCTGTTAACCAAGTAAGTACCTCATCCTCATCTTGAATATCACCTATAATCAGAAAAATAATAATCAGTTTTTTTACTGGATAAGTTGTATATAGTTTTTGGTAATCGGTAATTTAATTATAAACTATGCCAAAGCATGTAAATGTAGAATTTAACTCTCTTACACAATATTAACACTTCATTTTTACTAATTGGAGAAAAATAAAAATAATTATGGATTGATAGTTGAATGTAGTGAATAATTGAAGAGAAGAATGATTGGGATGATAGTCAAAAAATAAAAAATAAATAAATAAATAGTAAAAATAAATGATTATATTTATTTTTGCTGAAGCTTTGACCCAAAGTTCAGGCCTTCATCAGAGCTAAGCAAAAAACATATAACAATAGGTATGAGAAACTATAAACATTGAATAATAAAGAAATTATATAAATTATAAGTAGAATAATAACAGTAACAGAGAACTAAGAAATAAATAATAACGGCAACAAAGTAGGGACTAATGAAATAAACATAATCAAAATAAGGTAACATAAGAAATGAAAAATGAATTAATAATGAAAAGTAGTGGAATGTATAAGATAATAAACGTAAGTGTAGATAAAAAAAAATATATATAAATGGGGTGACATACTTGCTAAAATATGATGTAATAATATGCTAAGAGAAATGAGATAATCATAGAATAAAATGTAAAACAGAGAAGGAATATGAAGAAATAATAGATACAACTAGATAAAAATACATTTATTTAAAATTTAACCTTTGAACTGAATCGGTTCCTTATTCCTGAAGAGTATTAGGGATGGGAAAGATTTTATTCCTTGTTTTTTTGCAAATGCTGTGTCCTCGGTGGTAACAAACACCATTCCAGATTCATCAAGCTCGTCATCGATATTTTCAAGTTCTTCGAGAATGTCATCACACTTTTCTCCTTCTTCACACCTACCACCTGTTAAAATAAAGTAGAAATGTTAGTTGCCAAATATTTTTGTGCTATTTAAATCATGAGAACAAGTATTATTGACATGATTCAAAAATAAGCGAAATAAAAAATAAAAAAAAATCGTCAATTGTATTCAATGTTTAACAGAGAACAATATGCTATGGCTAGGATGTAAATGAATGAAAATAATTTTATTATTCTGGGACTAGATGTATTTATTATATTTATTTATTAAATGTGTATACACAAACAAACAATGAACACGGTGCAATGTAAAGTGATAATCCAGGCTAGGGTGTCAGAGGAGTTCTGTACAAGAAAAGGGGTAAGGCAGGGAGACTCGGCCTGCCTCCTGTTCAATTTGGCACTTAAAAAAGTTGTCAGAGATGCACGAATACAGCTGGATGGGACCATCTTTAACAAGTCTATACATGTCCTAGCATACACAGACGATATTGATATCATCGGAAGATCGCTGCGCGGCATAAAGGAGGCTTTTCTGGATCTCGAACAGTCGGCACGGAAGATAGGACTATCTATAAATGAGAGCAAAACCAAGTATTTGGTTGATGGCATAAATGCACCACATCCACAAATCTCAATTGGTGACTACACAATCGAAACGGTCCAACGATTTGTTTATCTGGGCTCCCAAGTAAATGCCGACAACAATATATCAGAGGAAATTTGTAAGAGGATTCTGGCGGCAAATAAATGTTATTTTTATTTAAGCAATCGCTTAATCTCCAAGAAAACAAAAGCGACTCTGTACAAGACGTTGATTTGCCCTGTCCTCACATACGAAACGGAAACGTGGAGCTTCTCCAAAACAGACAAAAACAAGCTATTGGTCTTTGAAAGAAAAGTACTACGTCGCATTTATGGACCAGTACGCTCAGGTAACAATTGAAGAAGGCGGAGTAATGCAGAACTGGTCGCCATACATAATGATACAGATGTAGTCCGGTTCATTAGAATATGGCGTTTGAAATGGGTGGGTCATGTAGCCAGAATGGATGAGAATAGTCCAACCAGCAAAATTCTGCTGACGTGTCCAGAAAGAAAAAGAAGAGTTGGAAGACCTAGATTGCACTGGATGGATGGGGTCGACACGGATTGTAGAGCTCTTCTTGGACTAACTAACTGGAGGAGAGCTGCAAGAGAGAGAGACCAGTGGGTGAAACTAATTGAGGAGGCCAGGACTCAGCGATGAGTTGTAGTGCCCATGAAGAAGAGAAGAAGAAGTATACACAAACAAAATGTCATATTTAATATCTCAATAAACATATTTTTACCCAATTTAAAAAAAGTAGTATGTTATTAGGTAATTTTGGACTGTTTAATATCAGGATTTTTTTACCATTGAGTCTCTATTTTATTTTATAACTTTATTAGAAGAGTAGCTTTTGGTGTCCGTGCACCATATTCATCTCTATAATTATAACACATCGAATAGAATACATTAATAAACTAAATGACATTAATAATTCATGCATTATATAATTTTCTAATTGTCAATTATTATCACACCATGCCATACCATCATAATTTTTTCTATTTAAAATCATAAAAGATTAGAACAGTGTTCTTGTTCTTCGTCTCATGTCAACTCAGAAACGGTTTAGGTTAACATTTTGTGTTTAAATAAATAATGAATAAATAATTTAATAAAATTTTTACATACTGACTTCTTCGAGAATATGACTTCTCGTTGTCGGAAACCATCTACTGAGTGCTGAGGATTTACTGTCAGCACCCTCTAAATTATTCGAACTATTTGGCAACTAAAGTTACTCTACCTCATTTAATTCACTATTATTCAAATTTTTATGAATGTTTATTATATGAGAATAGTGTTGTAGGATATGGGCCGTTTTCTGTTTTGAATTTAGCACATTCTTAGTAGAAGAAAGCTATTTTTCTAATAAAGTTGTAAAATAAAATAGAGACTGTCAATGGTAACAAAATCCTGATCTTATAGGAGTATGTTATTTTATTTTTACTTTTCACCACAAATTATTTAGCAATTGGCATATATATAATATTTGTTCTATTATTTTTACCTCCCTATCTGGATGAATATGACATGTCCAAACATCTAATTCGCTCAGAGTGATGTTTTCTAAATTATTTTTAATTCAATTAAATAAACATATTAAACAAATGATGACCAAAATTTAATTAGTAAATTCAAAATTGATTGATTATTTTTTTGGTAAATTTTATTACAACTTATAGTTTTACAAAAAGCCACTTCACACTTTCACTTTCTGGGAGAATATCTGTTATAAATGCATATGACATAAAGACTGTTATATGAGTAAACTCAGTCGAATGATATCATTTGTATGAATTAGCTACTGTGTCCTCATGAGATAAATATATCTAAATTGTATTTCTCAACATAAACGATAAACTTACTAAAGTAAACAACTACATATTCATGCTCGTTTATCAGTTCTTTCAAAATTTCATCAGTGACTTCTTCAATTGTTGCAGATTCTTTCTGTTCTATCAGCCATTTCAAAACCTCCTCTTCATTAAGCAGTTCACCTGTAAAACAAAAAATAATAAAGAATTAAATCATTTGAACAATTTATTTCTTTATAGAAGAATTCTGGACAAGAGACTTGTGAGGGAGAGGAAAAAAATATCACAATATTTAATACCTTCATAAATAGCTGGAATCTTATTTTCAAAATATACAAGCGTAGGAAGATGATCTATTCCTAATTCTTTTGCTTCTGCGTCATTGTCGATTCTCACGATAACAATTCCTTCTTTATCTAGGTCATCATCTATATTTTCAAGTTCATTTAGAACTCTGATGTCTTGATTGTCATCTTTGTCATCTAGAAAAAAAAAGAATAATTTAAAAAAACAAGCTTAGTCCAATACTTTTATAATTTGAAAACAAAACAAAGAAACCGAGAAAACTAAGCAATCAAGAAAATGAATCCATGTATCTGAATCATTAATACCATTTGTAATTAAATGTCGCTTAATTACTAAAGATAAATAATATTGGGATCGGTCAAGTCTTCTATAGGTCACTTAATCAACCAAAAGGTATTTTGAGGCAATCTAAAACCATTGCTTAAAATTAAGGAAATGATACATTAAGTCCAAATATATTTCAGCTGCGTTCTCTAGAAAAAAAAATCTGGTGTGTCCACTCACACGACTTTCCTACCTATTTCAGAAAAGTTTTTATACCTTTACATATGTTCATGAAGAAACAAAAAAGAATTGAACTAGATACATCTTCCTGAAAATTGATCAAACATAAGATTTGAGTACGAGTTTGATAAACTAAAGCAATGTAAACCGGCTTAAGGTAGATAAATTTCAATACTTCCTAATATTGCTGGTCAAAAACTTTTTGGCATAGCTTAGTATTGACAAATAATAATTTCTGTTAAAAGTATAGAAAATAGTGAATGTTGTGTGATGGGAGCAACAGATTTTCATACTTTCACTTAGTCATCTTTATTCTCTCATTCACCCCTTTCTGACACCAGAATATAAAACCGTAATCTTACACTGGAAATAGAATAGCTATAACTTCATTAATAGTTGTCCAAAATGAACGATTTTTATATGGCTGTGTAGGGAATTTCATTACCTTTCAAACGATAGGCCAAACGGTGTGTTTTTCAATCCGTCAACCGCATATAGGAAATTTGACCCGATGGCAATACTTTCCTTACCTAGTATAGGTAGGAAAGTAATAAGTTAAAAAAATGTGTAAAAATAGAATAAGCTGTATCATCGCTAATACTGGTTTGATTCCGATGATTTTTTTTTTGTTTTGTTGGTAATTTAATTACCTTTCAAAAGTTTTATTATAAATTTTACCGTATAATATATACTTAGGGAGTTAGGCCCCATAAAATTTTTCTTTTCTTTATAACTTTTTTTCCTGAATTTTTACGGGAATTTAGTCTATATACGAAAATTGAGAGAACATTGATTAGAATATTATAGGAAAGTTTCATCAAAATCGTTAGAGCCGTTTTTGCGCAACAGTCTATAGAAAAACATGTTTTTCATTTATTGCGCGCAAGCTATTGCGCATGGAGTAACGAATTTCTGTCACAGGCATCAGTAGTCAAAACCCTACAAAATAAAAAAAGAAACAACAAAATCGGTTCAGTAGTTTCCGAGAAAATCCGAGAAAATTGGCACATACAGACATACCAATGGCTAAAAATATGTTTTTCGGACTCAGGAGGCTCTGAAATGTATAGATCCGTCGAAAACCGCATGTCGGAAATTTGACCCGATTGCAATACTTTCCTTACCTAGGTAGAAAAGTAAAAATACGATCAATTATAAATAAGCAAATAAATAAAATAAACTTACAAAATATCACAGCTAAGTAGGGTTCTGATTCAATTAATTTTTCTATCATTTCATCGGTTACTTCTGGAATTTCACTGTGCCTCTTCTGGTGAACTAGCCAATTGAGTAAATCCTCTTCTTTCATCAGATCACCTAGAATAATAGATAAAAAAGTTGATTAGAAAATAATTTTTCCATGAATTATCATCAACTTGAAATATTAAGTTCTGAAAGTTGACATACCGTCGTATACATGTGGTATACGCTTTTCAAAAAATATCAAGGCTGGTACAGAATCTATACCATATTCTTTAGCCTCTTCATCGTTATCTATTTTCACAAATGCAATATTGTTCTGATCACATTCATCATCTATGTTTTCTAATTCCTGTAGAACTTTTTGACTTTTTTTTTGGTCTTTATCATCTAAATAAAAAATATATAACGTAATTATTTAAAACTACTAATAAACAAACTAAAAATGAGGAAACAATTCAATCATACAAAATAGAACAGCGACGTGAGACATTTTGCTAATGATCATATCAAGCATTTCATCCGTTATTTCTTCAATTTCATCGCTTTTAATTTGTTTTTCAAGCCATGCAAGTACTTTATCTTCATCTTCCAAATTGCCTGAAAAAGAAAGAAAAAATAATAATGTAATAAATACCATGCCAATATAATAAAGACATTTGAATTCAATATATATATATTGAATACTTTCATATTTCCAAGCTACTGGAAAATAAAATAAGTAAAAGTTCTTACCTTCATAAATAGTTGGAATACCATTTTCAAAGTACATGAGAGCGGGGATCTTTTCGATACCATATTCCTTGGCTTCGTCAGCGTTATCTAATTTGACGAAAGTTATACCGAGCGTATCGCATTCATCATCAATGTTCTCAAGTTCGTTAAGAACTTTTTGTGACTTTCTGTCATTGTTGTCATCTAAAAAAAAAAAAAAAAAAGATACCTGATAAAAGTCTTAATTTAATTATTGTATAAAACCTTTTAAAATACATACTCAGAAATATTTGCTAAATTGGCCTTTTTTTTAAGTTTCTTTTTTAAATAAATTTAATTTAATTCAGTACGCTTTAATTGTAACATTTTATTGGTTTCTTTCATAAAACATTATATTTTAGAACAGTCAGATAGTTGCTAACCATTCGAGCTGATTTTAATAGAGAATTTGATACATACAAATTCATTGATTGATTCATTGATACATTTTTATTTTTTAATTCTTTATTATTTTCTTAAAAGTGTATACTAGTGCAAATAGCTTTAAGTGCCTTGTCATAGTATTAATTGTTTTGTATATAGTTTCGTTTTTTGTATATAGAATGTTTACCTTATATTTTTTTTATATTATTTCTTTTTTTCAATTGATTTTATTTTGGCCAGATGTGATCTTTTAATTTTGTTCTATTTTGTTATTCTCAAGGGACTGTGTCCCAGAATAAAATTATTTTTCTATCTATCTATCTAAAATTGTTAATGCCGTAAAAATATATATAATCAGTTTGATTTCATTTTTGCTGAGCTAATTTAATTCATTTTTTTTATCTTAATATTAAATGAAAAATTGTTAGTAACTGTTTACTGAGTAGGGTGGGTTAACTCAGTGAATAAGATTATACTCTGGGTATCTGGTTTGAGTTCTGCTGTGCCAGATAATTAGTTATTCTGTTACATCATCCAAGGATTGATCCTGGGGCCGAGAGACCCTCGAAGGGCACATTCAGCCTCTATAAAATGGGTATCTAAATGAAATAATTAATTAAGGGAAAAGCCTGGCAGTTGAGCTTGATTTCAGTCAAATCACCTTCTCGTATTTTTTTTTTGTTCAACACTTGCCTAAGTTATAAGTCAAGATAATGCCTGAACAGGAAGTCTGACCAATATCTAAAATATAACTCCGGTCTCAACACATTCCTATATGGCCCACAATGATTTTCATTAGTTTAGGGCTGTATCAATGAAATATTGTTCAAAAAATTTTAGGTCGACCGTGATCATTATTAAATATTTAAACTCATAAAATTAAAAAAACTATGTAACTTTAAATGTACCATTTTGTCAAAGAAATTATAAATATTATTCTGAATCAAACTAAAGGTGATGGC
This sequence comes from Nezara viridula, assembly GCA_928085145.1. Lineage (NCBI taxonomy): Eukaryota > Metazoa > Arthropoda > Insecta > Hemiptera > Pentatomidae > Nezara > Nezara viridula. The sequence continues at coordinate 38,752,116 of OV725083.1, forward strand.
ATGTTGACCCTGTAACTCTTTCATTGATCCTTATTTCAGAATTTAAGACTTTGTTTTTTAATAAATTATTTACTTCATATTCTACATGTATTTTTTTTCTTAAATTTAATTTATTAATATATGCCTAAATTATTATATTTTTTTTTATATGCAGTCTGTTTTCATACTTTGCCAAATATGAAGTCATATTGATTAAGGGAAAGAAGTATTTCTTAAAATAACATTACCATATCAAAATAAATATTTTACATTAAAATTAATTTATATTGTGCGATTTACTTACAAAATAGAACAGCTAATGTTTTCCCATCTTTTACCAACTTGTCCAGCATCTCATCTGTTACATCTTCAATTTCATCTTTTTCTAGTTGTGCTATAAGCCATTCAAGAATTTCATCTTCATTCTCAATATTTCCTTTAACATAAGTAACAAAGATATATATATATATAATATTAATCTAATGAAAGCATGAATTTAAAAAGAATGTTTTATTAAATAAGCTTTGTATACCATCATACAAATTAGGTATCTGCTTCTCAAAGTAAACTATTGAAGGTATTTCATCTATTCCAAATTCCTTGGCAACGTCAGCATCATCTATCTTAACAAACTGTATTCCATGCTTATCACAATCGTCATCAATCGTTTCAAGCTCCTCAAGTACCTGCATAGAATCTTCGTCATCGTTATCGTCTGAAAAGATAAAAGTTTTTGTTTCATTTAAGTTTTTTATCCTTTACAACTGAAAAAATCTGCCCGAAACTCTTTATATTAACGAGGATCATAACTTACAAAAGAGGACAACTAAATTATCTATTGAGCTGATGAGAGTGCTGAGTGTTTTGGCAGTAACGTCTTCGATGACATCATCCTCATCGCCTGTAGACTTATTTTGGACAAGCCATTCTAAAACGTCCTCTTCACGTGTTAATTCGTCTATGTTAATGGACAAATCAAATTAATAAAATACTCCTTATCAACTAATTACTCAAATAGCAAATAAATAACTATACTTGGACTCTAACTGACTTTCGTATATGATAGGTATTTGATGCCTGTAGTAAACTAATTTCGGTAATTCTCCCAAGTTATATTCATCAGCTAACTCTTCATCTGAAATTTTAACAAAACCAATGCCAAGTTGATCAGCTTCATCGTCTATGTTTTCTAGTTCTTGAAGAGCTTTCGCACATTTTTTGCATTGCGGCTTGTCTGTTTTAAATTTTAAAAAATATATTATTCACACAATCGGATATTAATAATAAATATTATTATTAAATTAGACTTAGAAAAAATGCTTGTTTATTGCACTAGAGATCAGAATTGCTGTGTGAGTTATGGAGGAGTTAAGTTTAGATTGATTTAATATCATTATTTTTCATTCAAAACTCCATATAATCAGATCCTAGTTTTATTTAAACTTATCTATTGCAAATATGAAGCAGTTCAACTTCAAAAATTTGTATAGCCCAAACTGACACTTTATATAGGTTGTCCAATATAAATAGGTTCAAATGACCCTTGTAGCCAAAGAAATGATCTGATCAAAATATTTCAGAGAAAAAAGTTGCCTGTCTATTTATATAGTTTCACCAACAACTATTGCTTTAATATCTTAATTTTAGAATCTTGTATTCTTAACTTCCATTATTATTTTCCAGGCGCCTATCGATGACACATTATTTCTATTTATTTTTTCAATGTCTTGTAGTAGATACTCCCCTGTATTTACTCCTTTATGTGACATTGAGTGAGGGAATGAGAAGGAATATATAGGAATGTGAGGTTCTACTATGAATTGTACTCAATTGTGCAGTGGACAAATTGTTCATTGAAAAGTCTCATATCGATAAACAATCGATGACGAAGGTAGAAGGACTGAGCAGGTAGCAACAGCTGAAGGACACTGGAGAGAAGAGACTCAATTTAGGTCTGGACAGGAAGAAACGAGGTTGTCAGAAGAGAGAGGCACTACACTGAAGAGTAAGAAGATCAAGCTTAAAGTTATAAGACTTTAATAGATTCACTTATTACAGTGAAAAGTCATCTATTTATTTAGTTGTCCTATAGGCCTCACAATTGAAGAATAAGAAACCAGGTGAGTCAATTCATTCAAAGTGTATTTACTCAGTCCCATATTTCATATATATATATATATATATATATACATACACACATATATATATTCTTATTATTTCTTGCCACTCAGTGTCACAAAAGTATTGGGTTCCCAAATTCCCAACAGCAGTTAAACACCGTCAAAAAGTCGATATCCAGTGCCAGGGTTTTGTTTTAATATTCAAGATTGTAAATAACCTAGTCCCCCGATTAAACGGAAGGGATATTCGCAATTGCCCGCCAAAAAGGTCATTAACAATTAACCTTTAACATGTTATTTACAGTCTTTCTATAAGAAAAATTATCAAGACTGTACAATATTGAAAAACGACCAACAAGGGAAGGTCTCTCTGAACTAGTACTCGAATTTAAAAAGGTTGGTCAAGAGATAAATGAAGCAAGTACAAAATACATGGAGGTGTCTGCATCTGAAGCGAGAACGTTTGTCAACTTCCAACAAGGTAAGTGAAAAGATCAGGAAATGAATCATGGCAGTGAATAGAGTGTATTACATCTTGCAAACCTCTTGAAATTAACACCTCTCTCTAGAGCTACCAAGATGAAGCGTTACAAATTGCTTGTCAGACATGTTGTTTGCTATGACTCAGAAACCTGGATACTGAAAGTTACTGATCGACACATACTAGGTGTGTTTGGAAGGAAGATTCTGAAGAGTATTTTTGGTCGGGTTTGCATCCCAGGAGTGCGGCACATTAGAAATGATATAATAAAGCATGAGAGTATATTACACTTCATAAAATTATATGGATAGCACTCTTTCCATGTTCGCGGCTCTTAAATCTCATCTCGACCGCTCCAGCTTAGTAAAGCTAACCAGGCTTAGGATAAATCATAATAGAATTAATAAATATCTACATCTAATGGGTATAACTAAGAGTGGTCACTGTCCAGCATGCCAATATTTGGAGGATCCAAGACACATTGCCTTCAAGTGCAAAAGATTCGAGAAGTGAAGAAGAATTAGTTTAGGATCGCAAACTACGGATGATGGAGCTAACTTTCTTCGGTCGATGAATAAAGATAACACCCATGACTTGATAAAGTTTTTGAATGACATAAAAGCAGTTATATAATAAAAATCGCCTTTTATTCTCATTTAATTGTTATTAAACTACTGCCACCTCAATTTTTAAATATTAATATTTCTAGTTTAAGTTCTATATAAATTACATTAAATATTTAGTTACATTCAGTGATCACCTATCTAGAAATATCCAATAACTATCCAGTGTAATTTCATCTTACAATGACAATTAAAATATTTTATTGGCAAAATATGACTTGCTTTCACAAGTCTTAAAGCCAAAAAAGAACAAAATTACTTGGTTTGGTAATGTGCAGAGAATGGAGAACGATAGAATAACAAAGAAAATTATATAAATAAAAAAAATTAAAGTGTTCAAAAGTAGGTGTTGCTAACTCCAAATTTTCACTGTGTGTGTAACTTTAAAGTTACCTAGTAGATCCACAACTTTTTCCTTAGGCGATTTTTCGATTAGATGTGCAAATCATTTGGGCAGATTTATATTGGACATCCTAAATAGGAACATTTACGTGAAAAAATGTATATAATAAAGACAATTAAAAAAAATTAATTTATCAATAACAAAGTAAATACAAGTCCTGAATATTATATAGTTTATTGCAAATATTAAGTAAAATATAAAAGAAATAAATGCTATACAATCACAGAAAGCTGAATATGAAACTAAGCATTGACAAGTTAAATTTTGAAGCATATAATTCAATAAAATTATAGTGATCTGTAATTGAGTTACACCAAGGAAATAAGTGGAAAGATTTTATTAAAGAAAAAAAAATATATAACCACTACTGTTTTCAAATACATAACTTACCACCTTCTAGAGTTTTGCAATTACAATTTAAAATGAGATTAAATTTTCAATTGTGAACATTATTCAATAATAATTTTTTTTTAAATTATATTGTGGTTCTAGCTAGCTTAAGTCTTTAACAAAGCATTACTTATTCATTTACAAGTGAATTCACATTAGCATAAAAGGATATTTGAATTTAATTTTCAACAGTGCTATAACAAATTTTTATATGGATTTATAAAAAAATAATATAATATTGTAATTTTGTAATTATAAATATAAATGATATGATCACTAGAACTATTTTCTGTTGATTAAAAAAAAAAAGCAAGATAACAAATTAAGTGTAAAATAATTTAATTATAATTAAAACCTGAAGTAAATCAAAATATAATAAAAATGTATGACCTATTAGATGATAATTTAAAGTCTGGGGGAGTGAATTTGTTATAAAATTATTGTTAGCGCTAGTGTTAATACAAAAGGTCGTATATAACAATATTTTATGTCCATGATATTTGTGTTAAAGGTGACATTTTAAAGTCTGCAACTGCAATAAATAGTCTGCTACAATGGAAAATAATATAGGGAAATAAAATATAAAATAATACAAATAAATCTTTTGAAAATAACCAGTTTTTTTGCTCTTTTGTAAAAAAAAAAAAATGTTTACACACGACCTTTTGCACTAACAGGAGCGTTATGTTGAGAGTAAATCATTTACAAGCGATTGTATGAACAATGATTACAGTACTGAAAACGTTTAAAGACATTCCCCATAAAGGAAATAGTACCAATCCTAGATCCGTGCCTCTGTGGTTAGTAGGAATTGGAACTATTTGCTTCACAACCCATTTAGAATTTTACAACAATAAATAATATAAATAGTTATTTAATTTGTTTCATAGAATTGATAGGTAATAGAAATGAAGTGTAGTATAGAAGCTAAATAAGATATGAGTAAAGTATAGTTTTAAAGTTATGGGAAAAGTTAATTTATAAAATAAAAGTTGCATTAATCACAGACATAAAGATGCTTGTTTATAAAAATCATTAGCTTACAAGTGAAAGACATTAAGTTGATAAAATAATTTCATCAACTTAATATATTATATATATATATATATATATAAATATATATATATATATATATATTTACAACTTTTCCTTAATCGACCTTTGAGTATTAAATTTAAACTTAACTATTTAATTGGGAATAAGGTCACTTATAAATTATTTAATAAACTATTGAATGTTCATTTTTTCTATGTTTATTGACGTTTCGATCCTGGTATTTTCTTTTTATAAGTCAACGATGGGATCCTCTTCAAAGCTAGAATTTAAAAAAATAGAGCTTCGATCAAGCCAGAGACACACTGACAGTCTCAGCACCGTCCACTAGCACATATATTAAGCTACCTTTATATTTATATTAAGAGTAGCTTAATATATGTGATATGAGACTGTCGGTGTGTCCCTGGCCTGATCGAAGCTCTATTTTTTAAAATTCTAGCTTTGAAGAGGATCCCATCGTTGACTGACAAAAACAAAAATATGAAAATTTAAGTTGTTCATCAAAAAGGAGTAAGGTTTTTCATGTAATATATTGTTTACCGACCAAAATATCACAAGGCGATAACTAATATTTTAATCTTTTGGCGCAATTTAAACCAATTTCAATGTCATATACTTAGGTATTTTACTTAATTAACATATTTCATAGGTGGATATATGTTTTATTCCATAAGTTTTATTTACATCAGAACTTCTAAAATAATCGTCATGAGATTTTTTTTCAAAACATTTCTCTCAACCTGTCGAAAGGTGATTTGTTAAATTTACTAGAACGATTTTCCTATCTTCTTTCCTGCTATGCATTTTTCGAATTACTAAAAACCGAAATATACTAACAAAAGTATACGTTCCAGTTTTAAATGTCTTGGCTCGATAGTAAATGATTAGATGGAGGAAGAGGAGGAAATTCAAAATCGCATTATGGGGCCTAACAAAGCATATTTGGTACTAAGAAGTTTCCTCTGTAGTAAACTGCTAAGTCGGGGTACTAAAATGACTCAGGATAAAACAATTATATGACCCAAACCTATGCTATCTGGACCCTACGCAGGATCCTGGCTGAAGAGATGGACAGATTTGAGGAAAAGTTAATCATGAGACCTATCAGGAGAAATGGTTCGTACCACTTGAGAAGGAATAAAGGGATAAAGAGTAAGTATATCTTTTGCATAAATGTCATGTATTCATACATTATCATAGAATAAAATGAAAAACCTCGCTATCAAAACCTCGACTTTTGATAAAAATATACCAGGAAAAAACGTCTGATCAAACTTACTTCAGAAACAAATGCATGCAAGATGTATATCAGAAAGCTCGTACCTAAATTCAAGAGATTGTCAAAAAGGCATTGTATTAAAATAAAAAGATAATAGGAAATAATAACATCTTTGTTTGTTTTTTTTGTTTAAAAAAAAATGTATGTTCTGACTGAATATATTATTTCAAATAAGATATATATTAAATCTATATTTTTTAATAATCTGACACTTATTTCATACCATTTCCATGAGGTTATCAAAATCGTACAAAAACCTAAAATTTAATTATCTTGGCTTAATGTATTTCACTTGTAAACCAAAAAATGATGGTTAATATAGTCACTTATTAGACTTTTTTTTATTTTATATTTTTAGAAAATTAAGAAGAGTTTACAAGGACAAAGAGGAGTTAATACATAAAGATACACATAGCAAAAGTACATAATTATTTATCTACAGGTAGAGTTGAAATAAGGCCCACAACTATAATATTAACCTAGACAGGAAGAGAGATTAACAATATATACTACTATTAATTTTGAAATAGTTATGAAAAGAATATTATTATATATACATAAAATACCAATTTTTTTGGCCGTTTTACTTACTAGAGTTGACTCCTGTGCATTTGCTTTGGTCCGGGCCTAAAGCAATTTCTTCATTAAATCAAACAACATATAGCAACAAAATTAACAATAACAAACATGTAATCTCTTTTTGGTTGTATTTGTTTTGTTTTTTCAAAGCATTTGTTAATGACACATAAAGAATGCAAAAATTTACAAACTTCAAATATGTCATCATTCAAATATTTTAATCACAAAAAATAAGTCATTTGTTATAAGCATGTTTATATTAATGAAATCCTCGTTGGTTTTTTTTTTTTCCATATTTCGATGAAAATATGCATGCTGTGTCTGCAACTGATGTCTGAAACAGCTAACTATATTTGTATATCTTCTATTTATACCCCAAAACAGATTGAAAAACAATGAAAAATAACATAAATAACAATTTATAAGTAATATTTAATGATTGAGCGAGGTTATGTAGTATTGAAAATTTTTTATTATCTAAATATTTATAAAAGAACAATTACTTATTGTGCATATTAATACCATTGAAATTATTACAATCATTATAAACATAGAAATATATGTGATTGATTGATGGTATCCTTTTTTAAATTAAATTAAATAAGGCTCATCTGCTTAATGAAGGCAATACATATTAAAAAAACAAAAAAAAAAGATATATAAAATGTATAACTTTTTGTTTTCGTTCTCCCCTTTCTCATCTTTTAGGCTATACAGGGTTTTCCCGGGCCAGGGGATGAGGGCGAGGGATTTTTGCCAGAGTTAAAAGCCCCCCATCGGCACTGAGACACAAACTCATAACTATTTTATCATCCATAATTTCGGTTACCATCCATAATCAGGTTACCATTCAATGCACGGAGCTGTTCACATGCTTTAGCTCGCTCAGCCACCCCGTGTGCAACTACAAGTTGCCACTGAACATTGAAATATTTGCTCCATAAACATTTTCCTCAATTAAAACAAACTAAATAAGTTCTCTGTTTTCCAATGAGAACTCAGGCAGTTGTGATACAAATAAAATGTTTTGTCATGGTTCATGCTACTCATACCGAAAGGATGGAAATCCTGATCGGAACAGTTATCAGGTATAGATTATCCGTAGCCACGGGTACCTCTCCCCCCTTAGTCAAGGATTCACTCCCAAACTTAGCTCTTAAAGAATTCACTTCTCACACTATGAATAACAAAATTAAATATTGATAATTTTCCTTTATCAATTTATAATTTAATTTTAAAAAACTGTCCTTCCTCCCTCTCCAAATGGCTAACCTTTAGTATTTTGTCTACAATCTTAGTAACAATTCATTTTATATAATATTTTTACCGGTTCTTGAAGGGAATAACAACTTGGTTTGAAATATCCCCATAATAACTTTATTTAAACATATCAGTTTAAAAAGTATATTTCCTAAGATTTTTATGATTTTATAAAAATATATCTTCATAATATGAGTTTACTCGCTCAAACACTCAATACTTCCTTACTTATAACAAACATAAAAAAACAACTTTGAGAAACACAAATATAAGCGACAAAGCACATGCTGTTTAAGTTACTTCACGTTATTTTATTATTAATTAAAATAAAAATTTTTATATTTAAATCAGACATATTATTGAATAAACATATATGTCCAATTATACACTTATGTTTGATTGAGCATTTTTAATGTTCAATTAATTTTTTTAATCATAGCCTATTACACAAAGTTATTTTTTTGTAAAATATTAAAAAAAAAAAATGAGCATCAGATTGTAATTGATCTGACTCTTAAATTAATATTTTTTATGACAAACAAAAAAATAATTTAAAAAATGTTAGAATTTATATAAAAAAACAACGAAAACACATTTAATTATATGACTTCTTATGATGAATCATAAGAACAAAAATTAATAAAAACATAATAAATGACAGAAGCTTGTAAAACAAACAATTTTTTTTTGAGTTTATGGTAATAATTATTATCGTTATTTATTATTATCGTTATTATCGTTATGGGCTTACAGAAAAGGACGGCGACATACTCAGTATCCTCTATTATTTTTTGAAGAATTTTTGCATTGACATCCTCTATCCTATCAGGTAGATCCATCGCTTCAAGACTCGTCAGGAAATCCAGAACATTTTCCTCATCCATAAGGTCTCCTATAACAATAAAATATAAAATTAGTATCTACTAAGTTGATTTTCAAAATAAAATTTAAAAAGCCAATGAATAAAATTCACATAAATTATGTTTAATATTATTCAAAGGCTATAATATATCGAAGACATCTATATAGGATGTTAAACATTGGTTTTCCAAAATAATATATTTTTGACTGCTATCCTTTATTTAACTCTTTATTTCATTATATATGAATTTGACTCATTATTAACGAGTCCTTTATTTCCATGGACTACCCAAATGATAAAATCTATTTAAAAATAAAAGTTGATATCTTAGGACTGGATTGAGGCTTTGACTTTTGGAGCTTTGTCTAGAAATCATTATTTAAAAAATATAGCAATTTATTTATTTAATTTTACGGAGTACTAGTACTGATTAGTAATTTTATAGCTATTTCACTGTAAACAGTTCTTATGGTGACTTTTGAAATGAAAATTCCATTTGGGTGGTTATCGGAACAAAATTAATCAGATAAGGAGGGCTCTGTAAAGAAAAATCAATTTTAAAATTGTGATTTTATATTTTTAAGATTAAACAATCATGAATAAATAAAATTAAAAGTATCCATGTTTTTATACTTGCATATTTAATGATTTTTTGATAACAAGTTGTAATCTATCTGGTAAAAAATCAAAATCAATAAAATATTGATGGTGAATTAATAAAATATGATCCTCTTGTGAAATTATCATTCCATCAGAATAGCAGTTTAGGTTACTTAAAATTTATTAGTTGTAAAAATTTCTAAACAAATTTCCTGTGGAATGAATTAGGAAAGAAATATTTCTTAAATTTTTTTAGAATTTGAAAAAATAATTTTCATAATTATATTATTCACTGTTTTATTTAATACATATAAAATTATCATTGCCAAACGTATTATCACAATCACTTTGTCCTAAACCATATAATACAATACAAATCAGAAAGGTTAAAAATAAGTAAGTGTTTATAAACCCAAGAGGTCTCAGTAACAAATAGTAAATATTGAGTTATTTTCATTAAAAAGTATTTGAACTTCAGAAAATCTAATTCCATAAAATGCATCATTTTTTATTATCTGAGATTGTTTCTTATTTTCATACAGTAACATTAAATTTAGAGCTTTGTGTGAATCATATTTATTTACGAAGTCGTACTTTGGCACAGAGCTGTAATAACTTTAACCAATATTACATAATTATTTCTGGCAGTGTTAAAAGTTATTTTATACTTTGCCATTGAGCACTTTTTTATACCTAGTGATAATTTCTACATCTAAATAAGTTAAAAAAAAACAAAAAAAGAATGAGCGCCTAAAATATAGACAGAATATAAATCATAATTTTGTTTCAGAATGACTATACTGGAATAATAATACAAATTTTAATATATTTTTAACTTATGTTCATATTTAAAAAAAAAAAAAAAATATTATCAATTGTAAGTATGTTTCTTGACTGAAAATATTGTGAAGATTTGATAATGATAAATGAATGTAATAATGAAAAATAAAAAACAAAAAGTCATAAGACCATATTGGACAGTCAAAATATATCTAATGAGGTACAAACAATAATTTTTTTATAAATTTTCATAGTTTGAAAAATGCATGAAATAACACATTGTTGAAATAACACTCAGAACTTTGATTAGAACCTCTCTTGGAACAACCAGATTTCCCATAAATCCATAACTATCCTTAAACAATTCCTTTGATTCTGTGATTCTATTCCAAAAAAAACTAGACAGCTCCTTGTAACATCCCTTGTTTTCCCCCGCTTCGACTATGGTTGCTTGGTGTATGGAGGGCTGTCCACAGGACTGGAGGCGAGACTGAAGAAACTAATGAATTGCATCATAAGATTCATCTTTGGGATTCCCAAGTGTTTTCATGTTTCTTGTTAGTACACTGAGTTAAGGTGGCTTTATCCTACTTCCTGACAGCAATTTCTTCTTGGTGTTTTTCTTTTCCAAGTCCTTAGAACCAAAAATCCATTATTTTTCATTTCATTGTTTTCTTAACACATTGTGGTCAGGACTTTTAAAAATAATTTCTTCGCAACCTATAAGTAGAGTATGGGTCACTAAGTTATACGTTTTTTATAGACGGTTGGTAAATAAAACTATATGGGTTTGTTGCTGCCCTTTCTTATACATAGTGTTAAAAAGAACAAACATATACTAAACAATAAACTCAAAAATAATAACAGTAAATTGTAATAACATGCCGCTGTAACCATAATGCATTGGTATGTACAAAAAAATCTAACCACATAGTGTTAATAATTGTTTTCACAGATTCATAACATTCTTTAACAATTGAATTAGGTTTTTGATAATTAAAACTTGTTTACCTTCGTATATAATAGGTTGTTTTTCTCGGAAGTAGGTGAGTGCGGGGAATGTTTTGATGCCGTACTGCTTAGCAAGTCTTTTATCATTGATCTTAACGAAGTCCACTCCAAATGTGTCGGTGTCATCGTCGATCTTTTCCAATTCCTGCAAGACCTTGTCGCAGGTAACACAACTTCTGGCATCTGAGAAATTAATAAAATAATAATGTTATTAAAGATAAATATTACCAATGTGCTATAATTAAATAATAACCAAATCAGTTACTCTACACATGGAGTGGATAGGGTGCAGACACAAGTATAGGTACCTGGTTCTTAACACATAGGTATTCATGGAATGACTGTAGTAAACATTAAACTAATCGGCTAATATGATGCGAAAGTGTTGTTTGAACCATGGCTCAAACAGTGATAAAGCTTAAATTTTTTTGTCAAGAGAAAATTTTAAGTACAAGACAGAATTTGAAATTGTATTGAATCTGGATAATGATTTCTGTTTGTTAATTTTTCCTGATGAAGGTGCTAGAGACCAAAACCATTTGTGAAAATGTTTGTTAATTTTTCCTGATGAAGGTCTAGAGACCAAAACCATTTTTGAAAATAAAAAATATATAGGAAGATATTTTTTTATTTTTCAAATATAGATTTTTGTAATGTCATGCCATAATTCAAGAAAAAAATTAATTCAATTTAGTAAAACCTAACAGCAACGATATAACATATGAAAACTCAATATGTATTTCTAGCATCGGCAATACATAAGTACAAGACAGTTAAATATTTCTACATGGTGATTTCTATAATTAAGACAAAAATTGATCTTGCAACAATCTTCAGTAAAGTAAGTAATACATGAAATATGTATCTATAATCCTCTTCTTTCTTCTTCTTATTGTAATTTAGTTATTGTTCCAAGATAAAAAAATTAATGTACATACTAAATTAATGGTAGAATGAACTAATCAATTTTGAAAAATACTCGTTAAGTAAATAACAGAATCTTGGGATTAAAAAATAAAAAGATATTGCATTATGTCATAATAAAAGACAGGAGAGAAATCTCCCAGACTAGTGGCTCTTAATCTTTTTAGTGAATAGCAACCCCTTAAAAAAAGTGTATTTTTTATCAAAGAAAAAAAAGTTATTGCATAAACAAATGCTGTATTAGTTTACAATACTTGTTATTTTATCACATAAAAAACAATATTTAAATTTTAATGGCTAGTTTTTTGTTTATTCATCATAATTCTATTTAAATTCTAAGTTTCAAGAGTTCATGGCCTTGTTAATATTGTCTTTTTATTTTTTAAATTTCTCAAACCCATTGAAATATTTTTGCATCCTCAGGAGTTCACACACACCAAGTCAAGAATCACTGACCAGAACTCTCTATAACACTATAACACTTAATTTGTAGATTGTATGAAAAGTGATGAAATAAGTATTGAAACTTAATAATCAGTTGTAATTATAAAATATTTAAAAAAAAAATGAAATATTTAGAATGTTATAAAGAATTTTAGGTAAAGTACATCTGTTGCTTGTTTAATAATTTTTTTAAACAAGCAACAGATGTACTTTACCTAAAATTCTTTATAACATTCTAAATATTTCTTCTTTTTTTTTAATATTTTATAATTACAACTGATTATTAAGTTTCAATATCTATTTCATCACTTTTCATATAATCTACAAATTAAGTGTTATAGTGTTATAGAGAGTTCTGGTCAGTGATTCTTAACTGTATTTTTTAAGTTAAATTTTTTTTTGTCATATCTACAGATATTTATAATTGATTTTATTTCTTTAGGATTATAAAAAGTTCTTGATCATACAAAGACAATAAATTTTCAGAAACCTAACTCTTTTAGTTGGCAGATTGATCTATTCAAATTAAATAAAAAGTGCTTATAGGAGTCAACAAATATATCATTGATCTAGCATGCAATCACCTTTTTTTCATAAACAATACATAATCCAAAAAATGTCTATTTGGTATTAAGGTGAAAATTGAAATCTGAAGGCTAGATTGTTAATACATTCCCATTTGTGTACTCTTCTTGTAAAATAAATTTTAAAAAATACTTTGATATATCTGTCCTGGTAATGAAGAAAATATATTAGGTAGTTCTATAATACAATAATGAAATTATAGTAAAAAAAATGCTAATATTGTTGATCTTTCACCATAAAGCTTGAGATCTTTGTTGAATGGAAATAATCTAGAACAAATGGAAAAAGATTTCCAACACAAATGGTGACAATTTTCAGGAAAAACTATAGAAACAAAACATATAGGACAGTTTATTTTGGACCAAGACAAGTGGAAGTTAAAACTGTCACCACAAAATACCAAATAATAGACAACAAAAGAAGAAACTATCCACCTTTCAATAAATTCAACAACCTTGAAAACCTTTTTAGGACTGTTCACATAAAAAAAGGCGGGTAATCAATCGATATATGGTGCTTCTTAATCTTCATAAAATTATTGCATACCCACAGAACTATTTAACATATTTGTTTCATTAATAATTAAGTAAAGATGTTCGACACCGCTTTTAGAGGACACAATTGGAGAGAAGTTTCGTTATATTTTATGGTTTGGATTTCAAATTAAGTGCCTTATTTTTGTGGACCACGATGTTCTGAAATAAAATGAGAACATAACAATATATAGTAGTTTTATACTATCATTATCCTGAATTTGTTAAGTTACATAGAGTATTTAAGTCATCTTATCAATATTCCTGAATCCTCGCTTTAAAATGTAGTTTTTAAATTTCTGAATGAGATGTGGTCTGTGTCACTAGCGGATCCAGGATTTAATCTTGGGGGGGGGGGCTTCAGCTGGAAACCTTTTTTTTTTCATAAAAATAACGATATTTACTTTGGAAAACAGAAAGAAACTAACTACCTATATGAAATGGTGTTTAAGTTATTCCTTAAGAACTTTTAAATGTAATTACACGAACAATAATACTTTAAGAGGTATTTTTTAACTTTTTTTCCCATAAAACATGGTTATATTTTTCCATTTTGGGGGGGGGGGGCTTCATCCCGAAAGCCCCCCGTAGATCCGCCCGTGGTCTGTGTGAACCTTGCAGTTGCATTAAATGACTTCCTTTTTAATTGGGTTTGAAACACCTCACACATGTCCAAGGCAAACAGAAGTTGATGACTTCGGTCTACGGAAACTCTTAATAAAATGAAGATACTATGTTCAGTAGTATTACATCTGAGGGTCGTTTTAATGGCTTTAGTCGGTAGCACTTCTCGACTCTCTCTTGTAGAAGATCTTTATCATTGGAAATTTGGCAGTTGATATTTATTAATAGGTACACTTTAAGAGTTTACTACAGATTCAGGACAATAAGTTGAAAACGACAGAAAGTTTCTCAAAAATATTTTTTTTAGACTAGGAGGGCCCAAATTAAGATCGATCGAGACTTGATCTCTCCTCCCGAACGATAAACATACTTCATGTAACATTGTTAGCTGTTGGTCGATTCAAAAGAACTCGTTTGAGGATGTGGAAACATATAAAAAATATATAGGGGATATAGTATTAATTAAAGAATCAAGTTTCTTAAATTTTTTTTACACTGAAGATTTGTTTTAATCATTATCCTTTTGGAATGAGATTTGTTCAAATGGTAATTCTGCGACAGTTTCCTGCCTACTCAACGGCGATCCGAGGACCACCAAAACCGGAGGCCGATCCGAGAAGACGAGGAGAACGATCTACTAATAGGGTGTGAGATGTGCGGGATGTCAGCAGGCCAAAGCCATTTTTGGAACGCCCGTACATGAATAGACACAGGCTGGGCTACTAGTTGTCCTGAGAACATGCGCTCCCCCCACCAGCTTCTTGTCGTCTCATTCCTAACATTTCCAATTTAATGCCGCCATCAGTCATTGGCAGGTTAGCCACAATTAAATTTAGAAATAATTTAAAACGACTGAAAAAAAAATGTCTACTGTTGTTCGCGACGAAAATAGAACCAGAATACACCATGGATTGGCTCCCTCATCGGAGATGTTAGTTGGGACTAAAGATAAAATATTGATAATATTTATTCGATTCTGTTATAACTTATATTATTATTTTAATAGTTATTTATTATTATTGAAATGACCCAATAAAATGAGTACATATCACATTGCGAGAATAGAACAAGTGCTCCACAAATATTTTGGTGTCACAAATGTTGATGATTGGACCTCTATCATCCTGAGGAGCAGTCATCTCTCCAATACCAAACAGAACTGATAGATACAATAGGTCATTTACCTGCAAAATGTGTTACAGAAAACATATTGGGGACCTCCGCATGCAGTGGAGTCTCTCCAACAAGGGAGTTTCATGGCAGTTGAAGTTGCGCCATCAAAAGTTTAGAGAGAGGCACATTTTTACGAGATTTTGAATTTTTGAGGGGAGCACGTTTCGACAGGGTTATGAATTTTAGGATAGAAAAGTTCAAACCAGGGGACAAGAGAAAAGTATAGTACAGACCACTGGAAGTGTAATCGTATATGACCTATGGTTTTAAAAATTTTACTTTAGCTTTCACTGTTTTTAAGAAGAGGAGAGAAATAAACTATCTTAAAAGAAGGATGGGGAGTCATGCGCCATCGACCTTGAGGGGGATGGGCAACCCTGTCCACATGGCTTGGAAGAAAGCCCTACTCATAAATTAACTTCTGATAAATAAGTATAATTAACAGAGTATACTACACTTTAACATATATAAAATGTATATACACATTAATAAGTCGCTAAAATCGAATGAAGCCGATATTACTAACACATTAACGATTATCAACCTATGCGTAATTATAATCGAAGAGATTATTATTATGCAGAAGTTAGAAAATTTTCAATTTTCGAATCATACTTGATTACTTTCAAGTGGTATATATAAAACTTAATAAGTAATAATTGACTAATGGAAACATGATAAACATGGCGAACCTCAATGTTCACGTGATTAATTAAAAAATATAGCTACAATGACTATAAACAAAGGAGTAGTTTTGGGTATTCTGAGATATGCGTCTCCAGCCTGGAACCTAAACCTCTCGCACCGACAGAAGAGTAAGCTAGCATTGGCTTTACTTCGGGTTACTAGAGCCTATAGAACGATATCTCATGAGGCAGTGCAAGTACTGGCAGGGAGGACACCTCTGGATCTCCTGCTGCGGGAAGACTATTACCTCTTTAAAATGAAAAGATTAGATTCGGCGGATCCACCGGAACATCTAAAGATGAGAATTGAAGAAGATGGAAAAGAATTATCAGGAAGGACACAGTTAATCAATGGAACCGGCAATGGATGGCAACTCCGAAGGGTGCTACCCTAAGAAAGTACTTCCCCACGGTCAAGTCACGATTAGATGCAAGATGGATCCTACCGGATTACTGGGTGTCTCAAATCCTCACGGGACAGGGGGCATTCGAGCGAAGCTCGTTAAACACGGAAAGGATATTGATCCGCTATGCCCCAACTGCAAAGTTCTGGAGACCGCCGAACATGTAGTCGTCGAATGTACTGCCTATGAGGCACTAAGTGCTAAGCTCCTGAGAGAGACGGGGATATAGACGCTGACAGAGAGCATGTTCCCCCAGCTAATGAGCTGAGAGAATTACCCACATTAAAGGGAGTTCGTATACGGGCGGAAAGATGCTGTAGGCCCTACACATTTTAATCTGGGAAGAAGAGAAGGAAGTCAAGACAAGTCGCAGCTGCTTCAAGGGCCGGCTTCAGGTGGAAGAATGGAGAAAAAGATTTTTGGTTGTTTTTATCTTAATCCGTTTAATAAAATGAGATAATATTATGTGATGGTTATTGGAAATATATTACAAATATACTGTTATAAAATTTTGATTATTATTGGTTGGGTTGGGGGAGGTGAAAGAAGGGATGGGAAAATTGATATCTTCATCCAATTACATAAATTTAGTTCAGATAATTGTTGGCCACACTGATATCAGTTGGAGGGAAAAACAGTCTAGGTGAAGTGAATATTTTAGCTCAGTTTATTCATTGTTATAATAAGTTATATCAAGTATATTTCTAACTAAAGTGAACTGGTTAAATTTGTGGGATTCATAAGAAGATAAATCAACCTATTGTGGGAAAATATTTTTTTCACTACAAATGCGCAATGGAAGAAAACTGCAATAGGTGAGCATATTTGTTTCTTTTACCCTGCACATAAATGTTTCTCTCTATATATTAATAAAATTAACGGATATTAATGCATATAATAATCTATTTAATTTATGTTTTAGTAAAGTATTATTTTTCTTTACTTTATCAAATATTTTTATAAAATATTGTAAAACAATATTTCTTGGATTGTTTAAATACCATTGTATCAAATTATTAAAAATTAATTTCTTCATTAATTTTATAATGCATGTTATAAAATTTAACAGATTTTACTAAAACTACCCAAATCTGATCATAAGGCTAGTTACTTAATGGTACTAATAATTATTTATTCACAATTTATTAAATAATTGATCGATCCGGACCTTTTTTATATTTTTTTTTCAAGGACATACAATAAAAGTGTTGAAATTTACTTTAATGGTTTAATTTCTGGAAATGCAAATTAAAAAACTTTATTATTTTTCAAAATTTCATTGATCTTTCACTTCACCTTCAGTGAATTTTCCATTTAAATAATCCATTTTCTGACAATGACGGCCTTAGACATTTGGCGCCTCCGGGTAATGACATCATCTCCCTCTTCCCCCTTAAGAAAAAATAAAATTTACTTCTGAAGCTGTATTATATTATATGATATTTGAATTTTATTTCATTCAATATTTCGCTAGTTGCTTTATAGCCTAATAGCGTAAAATTCATTAATTTAATACGTTTTGCATATATGTTTTTAAATTCTTAATAAGTAGTGAGTGTCCCTGATAATGGCTCCTGGGGCAATTATCTCGGTTCTCCGGCCTTAAATAATTACAGTTATGTATATGTATATATCCTGTGTTCTGACATAATTTTTATAAGTAACATTGAATAAAATGAAATAATAAAATAAACTTTGTCTTCTCAGACACATATTTTCCTAAGAATAATAAAAATGTTCAATTGATGTAATTACACACCATTGACTTAATTATAAATTAAATGACAAAATAATACAAAAATTAAAATTAGAAATATTTTTATTGTAAAAGTAAAAAAAAAATTAACTTTATAAGGGAAATTTGGAATTCATCATAAAATAGCTATTATTAGTCTTATTATAAAATATAATGAAGTACAATTTTACTTCACCACAATTAATTTTTCTTTATTATGTTTTGGTTGTTTCAGAATATATCCAGGTACGTTTTATTTTTTGTGGAGCTAAAAAATGAAACAATGAAAGGTATAATTATAGTTTAAAATAATAATAATTCAAATATGTTTAATATGTTATCTTAAATATTGTTTAAAGAAACTGAAAGAAAGGGAAGCAAAATTAAGCTGGCCCTCTTAAGATGCAAGCCTTTTTTTGGTTTTGAGAATTGTTCTGAACTCTTAAAAGATTTATATCTTTAAACTTGTTAATGCAATATTCAAATTGACTTGAGTTGTATCTTATAACAGACATCTCCCAACAATCTTATACAGTTATCTGCTTTAGATAATTGCAATAATTTTTTTGCTGCAAATTGATAGGTGAAACCATGTTCTCATTTCTTGATGGGAATTGGATATAAAATGGAACACCAACTAGTTATTAGAAACTTCCCTTAAAGAGGGACACATTTTTTATGGTCTTTTGTTGTGAATAATTTTTCTTCTCTGTTGGCAATTAGTTATTGTTAATTGATTTTTGATGGGTGTACTGGATTAATATTTTTTTCTATATCATTTGATATGATTTAATATTTGGTTGATTTTGACCCACAGTGTAAGTTTAATTTATCTTGGCCTTTTGAATGTAGTTAGAAATTAAAAGGAATCATATCTGCCAATATATGTACAATGTATTTAAAGCTAAAATATCATCTTTATCATTCTTATTATGTTAGCGTGAAATGATTATGAATATTAAAATCCAATGTAATCTATACTAATGCAGTAATGTTTAGATTGATTGCCGGAATATACCCATTATCACTAGCAAATCCAGGATTTAATTTTTTGGGGCGAGGCTTCAGCTCGTAAGCTTTATTTTTTTTATAAACATAACGATAATTACTTTAGAAGAAAAAGAAAGAAACTAACTACCTATAAGAAATGGTTTTCAAGTGATTCTCGAGTTCAAGGTCCTATTAAATGTAATTACCTGTACCACTCAACCCATAAAGGGTCTTGGGTTCAGTACTATTTAGGGGAAGCACTGTTTCTTGGTCAATGGTTGTGCAAGAAGGTGATTTGTTGGAGATTACGCTGAACCGCCAGGTTGAGCCCCCTTCATCATCTATTTAATTAAGGGCACCCACGAGGCTGGGTGTGCCTCAGAAGGGTCTTCCGACCCAGGGTCGCCCCACGGCCAATGAAACAGAATAACAATTTTTTCTGTCATGAGTTGGGATTAGAACCTGGGCCCTTTAGCATTGGAAGCTCAGTACCCTACCGATGAGCAGTACCCCCACTCCCATTAAATGTGATTAAAGAAAATTAATACTTTTTTGAGAAAATTTTTTAATTTTTTTTGTAAGACATGGATATATTTTACCATTTTGAAGAGGGGAGGGGCTTCAGCCCAAAAGTCCCCTCCCCATCCCGTAGATCCACCTGTGTCCATTGCGTTTATTTATTGCGTGTGTACACACCTATGAGTGTGTGGAAGAGCTAACTTTTACCTTTATTTCTTATGGGCTAAGGGATATGGCTCTTACAATGAAGAGTATTTCCTTGTGAATCAAAGGTTAAAAGTATAAAATCGAACTTTTACTTTTGAAATTTTTTCATTTCAATAGCTTTTTCGCAATAATCCGATTTTGACACCTGTGGACATAACTAAGTGCATCCATATTGTCACTACATTTCTCATGTGTTGCAGAAACATCTTTAAAATATAGAGTGGCCTTAACTGATTAGAATTTTTTAGTAATACTTGAGACAGCAGAAATTTTCAGTTATAGTGAACTTATATGCATATAGCTAAAATGATCTAAATTACCTATCAAAATGAAGATGTATACATTTTTTTATCATTAATCAGCATTGCTTTAATGCTCCAAAAATGGTTAATAATTTAATCAGTTATTTCAGAAATACCATCTGTAAATTTTTTATTGGTTTTGAGTTGGTACTTGTTCTGCATACATTGATCATAGACGCTTCTTTTAATATAAGAAAAAAACATTACATAAAGAGTGTTGAGATGGATTGTTTTTGCTATATATTTTTTTAGAATTTTATTTATGAATAAAAGCAGTATTGCTTTGTGAGTGAGAAACTTTGCTGGTATGCTTGAAGACCCAGGTTAGAACCCTCTTGTGGTAACTAATTATTTCTATTTTAGCTGTTGATTGACCTTGAGGATCAGGAGATAACCAAGAATACTACTTTTTATTAAAAAACGAATTAAGGGCAAAAACCTGGCAGTTGACACAACCGTTGGCATTGAAACGGTTCTTCCTTACAAAGTATTGAATCCATGACCCTTCATGGGTTGTTGTGGGCATATTTTTTATCTATGAATATTTCTGTCTAAAATAGTTTTTTGTGTGATTTTCTAAATTATAAAAAATCACATATGGTTTTTGAAATTAAATACCTTTTCAATAAACTAGGGTATGTTTCTTGTTTCTACAGATATTATCCAAGTACATCATGTATTTTTAATATTCAGGAAGAGAATTTATTACAGAAATAACTCTATTCTTCTTAAATGATGTATATCTACATAAAAATAAAAATGGGTTGTTAGTGTCTATGAGTATTGAAACTTGGTAAAGTATTCAAGTTCCTTCCATACCTATAATAATTCCTTAATAATGAACCATATCAAGCCTTAAATATTTCAACAGCATGTCTCATTCGTCTTGTTGTCCCAATTTGTCTGTGGCTGTCTAGTGTAGGGCTACTCTTTGCTGAACTTGATGCAAGATTCAGTGCAGACCTTAGATATATGGCACCCCGAGGCATTTATGTTATGAGCCCTCCACTTCCCTCTCAGAAAAAATAAAAATATAAATTTTTCTTTTCTTCTTTTTTCTTGGGAAGCTGTGTAATATTCTTTGTTTTTGGTCTATGTAAGTCCTATGAATGTGATGCTTCAGATAATATATTTTTATTATTTTTTATATAGCAAAAATTTCAATTCATGACAAAGGAGCACATAAGGCTTTAGCCATTAATTGCTATGAAAGTATGAGATTTAAGTTTTGAAGATGGGAATAATTTTCCCGGAACTTCAACTTAACATGTATTTCAACAAATAAACTAATTTTTTGCATACTTGGGAGTTTATATTGCCAAAAACAGAGAATAAAAATAAAAAATATTCATAAAATTATATTTAGGAATAAGAAATGAGATACATGCAATTACCAATATATATTAATTTATAATCGATTTTTTTTTCTTTTAATATGAATCTAATTCAGTTAATTTATTTTTGATATTCATGAGGCGGGGCCCCTTAAAATCAGCATCTGCAGGAATGATCCCCAGTTGCCTTGATCTAAGGCTTAAATGGCTGGCAAGAGCTAAGTGGCTTATGAATAGCTTAGTTTTGTTTTCGGGGATGAACAGATTATTTAGATTTATATTACAAATAATTATTGGCTTATTTTTTTAATAATCAATCTTTGTGTGTTAAATGTATTTTTGTTGATTTAATTATTGTCTTAATCATGTTTGCCCGCTTATTATATTTGTATTTAATTTTTATCATATGAATGAATTGACCACCACCATGTGGTATTCATTAAATTTCGTTCTAATGGGATTTTGGCTCAAAATAATAAAGGTATTTTTTCATTTTAGTTATTTTAACTTCTTTATTTCAATTTATTATTAATTTTTACATGACACAAAGGGGAGTTATGTTTTTGGGTTGTCCTATAAAAAGTATGTAACAATTTTTTTGAGGAATGGCTGGATTGATTTTCATATCATATCTGAAATCATTCAGTAAAGTCCCGTGAGTGTTTTAAAAAAAAATCGAGGTAAAAACACTGACTCGTGATTGAATAAAATGTCTTTATTCAATTCACAAAAATGTATGTAACGATTTTTTGAGTGAATAGCTGTACTGATTTTTTAAGTTTAATGGTCTAAATTTTTCAGTGAGATCCCATGACTGTTTTTAAACAATTTGAGCACAAATAACTGTATACATTTTGCTTTAAAAAGTATTTAACAACATATTGAGCGGACTCGAATATTTAAACTTGTAGTCGGGTGCCTTTCACTTACACATTAATTACAGCTTCTGGCAAGTAGATTTCGTTCAGGAGCAAGTCAACATATGAAAGAGTGTTGAATTTTGTTTGGGATGTGTTAGGCACAATGATGCCCAGAAGGGAGTTTTGTGGCTCGAGTTGCGCCATCAAAATTTTTAAGGGTATACATTTTGACAAGGTTTTGAATTTTCGAGGGAGGCACATTTCGTCGGGGTTGTGAATTTTCGAAGTGGAAAGTTGCAAACCAGAGGACAAGAGGAAAAATATGGACCAGACCACAGAAAGTGTAATTATATATGATCTATGCTTTTTCTAATTCTATTTTTCTTGCACTCTTTTTTTATAAGAGGAAATAAATAAAATTCTTGGGCTGGGAGTTTGGAGGAGGGGGGATGGGCACCCCTGGGTACCAAGTTCAAATATTCACTTCAGTTTTCCTAACTAGGCTGGAGAGGATTGTTTTTTTTAAAAATCAAATATTTCATTTTATATTTAATTGATGTAAAGAAGTTTTGACTTCTAAAATTCTATAACTTCTTAATTTTCTTATATGTCCTGAATAATTTACATTTCAAGGAAACTCTTCCTACCCTTTTCTATTTATATTATTATTATTATTATTTTAAAGCTGATTCTTTAATAGTTTCTCCTTCCTTTTTGTAAGTACAATACTTCTTTTGTAAGTACAATACTTCATTTTGCCCCCCTCCCCCTCCAAACTATTCTTCATCAAGACGTTCCTGTTTGTAATCCTAAATCCGGCATTAAGGGTTATAGTAGATAAATTTGATTTAAATTACAAAACCACAACTGCTTTAGTTAGCCAATAGGTGTCGTATTAGAATCAATAATTCGTGGTTGTGGATTGGTTAAACAATTGACAAACTGAAAGCCGATGTATAAAACAATGGCGAAGGGACTAAATTCGTTTCTACAGCTCCAACAGAGACGAGTTGGAATGGTTCCTAGACAAGAACCATCAGGTGCAGCCTTGAACTCACTTAAGCTCGTGCAGGGATTTTATACCATCATAGAAATAGTCTGAAAAATATTTATTAATGAAGTATTGTAATAGATAAAAATTGTAATTTTTTTAAATATCTAAGAATATTAGTTGGAAAAACATGTTTTTGAAGTTGTTTCGGAGGTCGTTTAAATAGTCTGAGAGCCGGTGAGAAAAAATCGACATTATTTGATAAAAACTTTAAACGCATTTTTTGAATATTTAAAACATTTATATTTGAAAAATGTGGAACTGCCATTTGGATCTTACTACTTGTAAAAATGGCGGCTGATTTAAAGAATATTAGACGAGTAACTTTAGAATCGAAACGGGAAAATCAAGATTTCTTTCGATATATTTTTATTTCTTTTACATGTAACTCCTAAACGGTGCATCGAAGCGAAAAACGTACTATTTAAGAACGAGTGCGTCGAACGAGTACATAAACTTAATAATTTGGTTAAGTTGTATGGTTGATAACCTCGGTCAACCAACGCTGATTTTTACCATTTTTTTCAAAACTGAGGAAATTTACTATTAATGTCCCTGCAGCTTGGAAATCAGTTCTCTAAGAGAAAAAACTTATAGAATAAAATTTGTAGAGCATCAAATTCCGCGTTCCCCGAGTACTAACAGTTTTAATGTAGATCAATTTTATCTCTCGAATCGGGATTCATCATTTCTTCATGAAATTAGGATTTTTTTTTTTTTTACACCTCATTTCTCAAAATATTTCGCTGCTGAAAGGTGGAAAAGAGTCCTATACTATATTTACTAGACTCTTAACAAGATTAACTCGATAAAATGGACACCCATACTGTTGAAATATTTAAAATCACAGATATCTCTTCATTGTTCAGTCATCGCTCTTCACTATCGCTATTCACTACCGATTTCGAGCGGGGTAAGTGAAGTACACAAGTACTGTTGGTACTTAGTAAACACGGAATTTGATGCTCTACAACTTTTGCAAGCTACAGGGCATTTTATAGTAATTAGTATCAGTTTTTGATGAAATTAACCCTGAAGCCCTTTGTTTTCTATCCACGACCTTCACTATTTATGTCAAAGTCATTTTTTTTTACCTTATATAAATCGGTTGACCAAATGTCGACTGGGTACAAAATCACGATCAAACATGGATGGAAATCCAAAAGTGAAGTGGGAGGGATATCGTTAGGGGTGTCTGTTGTATGAGACTATAACTCCATTTAGCCAAATGTTAAAAATTTACTTATTGTTAATGTACCTATTTATGGCTCACTAAGCAGATCTGGAAATAAAGAATATATATTATAAATATATAATAAAAAATACTAATTAATTAAATAATACATTCATGATATTTACTTTTCTTTACAATTACGTGTAGGCGATAAAAATTATTATTTTACATCATGTTTACGTAATTTTATACTAGCAATATAGAACTAATGATATTTATAACTCTTCTTTTTTCTGGGCAGTTGTATGATATTCTTTGTTATTTGGAAATTATTACTTCCAATTAACAACAATTGAATTTATTTGTTGTATTATCAAAATTGCATGTTTACGAGTTTACGTTCGGGAGTAAATATCCTTTTTGTTTCGGAATATTTACTCCCATCTTCAGAACCACAATCCCAATGATCTTGTGGATACATGGCTTAAATCTAATATGCTCCATCGTCAGTTTATATTTCATGTTGTAATAAATTTAGGCATATAACATCTAGAGCAACATCTTGCTTTTAGATTAATTATTGGGTGTCTTAGACACTAATATCCCGAAACGTAAACTTTTAAACATGCAATTTTGATAATACAACAAATAAATTCAATTGTTGTTAATTGGAAGTAATAATTTCCAAATAACAAAGATATTTATAACATTTTTTATAAGTTTGTCCTCCTGAGAACTGTGTATTTTTTGAAACAGAAAGGCATCGAACGAACGCTTTTTTTTTTTTTTTAAATGACCCAAACAAGAAATTTAGAAATAATTTTCCACTAAGAAGTAATATATGCCGGTGCCGTAAGAACTGAAAGTGAAACTATCATAGTCGTCATAGGCGCAGACACAGTTATGGATCACCCCACTACAAAAAAAAGTCTTAGGAGTTCATAAAAATTATGAGTGATAATTAACATTATCTGATAATCTATAGTGATAATTAACTATTGTAAAATGAACAATATAATACTAAAGTGTATGTACAATTTGAAATTAAACAACAAAATTTTCAATAATAGGAACATTGGGTGTGGTATAATACTTGCGTATCTACTTCTAGGCTTTAAGTTAGCCATCTAGTCTTTCTTAATTGATTTTAGTTAACATATTCTATTTGAGGGCAAACTTGGCATCTTCAAAACAAATGTCGTGTTGGTACTGCTGTACGCTTGCGAGACTTGGAAAGTTACCAAGCAGGTAACCAAGAGGCCACAGACATTCATCAATAGATGTCTGCGGAATATATTGCGAGTATGGTGGCCTGAAACAATTTATAATGTCGAGCTCTGATCGCGTACTAACCAAGTCCCGATAGAACAAGTCATTAAACGTCGGAAATGGAGATGCTAGGGCACACGCTTAGAAAGCAGCACAGCGAGTCTGGAATTGAACCCCCAAGGCGAGCGAAGTTGCGGACCGCTAGCTATTTCGCTGAAACTGCTCACTGTGGTTGTTATAACCTTCTAACATTTCGCTTTATCTTCGAAGATAAAAAAATGGACTTACTATCTCTTACTACTGTTTTTTTATTAGAAGAAGAAGAGAAAATGTTCTTGATAAGGAGACGCAATATCAGCAATATATTCCGAACAAGGAAGCGGGAAAGGTTTTGTACGAAATTGATAACTACCCATTTGATGGCTGACGAAGAGAAATTTAGAAATTTTTGTAGATTGAATAAATGTCAATTCAATTTTACTTTTGAGTATGATAGAAAATAATATAGTAATCCCCACATATATTATTGCAACAAGGCTCTAAATCCTCCGGAACTATCAGATCCTGCGTTTTAAGCCCAAAAACGTTCTATTTTCGAGATGACGCAAGGCATAGGGTTCGCATCCACACAGCCTTATATTAATTGTAGTACTGTCATTGAATACATATCTCATTTCGTCGACTTGAGGTCTCTATGATCGAGAGAGGAGGAGTTTATATTATTTATCGATGGTGTTTTTGATCGGCAAGCCATATCATCGTTAATTCTTCACCAAATCTCAAGATTGAGCCACCAATTTCGAAGGCTTCCTTCTAAATTAGTCCAAATAGTCCAAATAAATAGTCCAATCACCCCGAAAATTCAGGCAAACAAGTTATGAAAGAAAACAAAATTTATTTGCGAATAACTAAAAAATTACACACTTTTCCCTCAGTTATGCCCATGATTATATAAAAGATTACCAAATTCCCTGCAAAAGGAAAAACAATTTAACGAGATCGGACAATTTTTTAGCAAAGATACAGCTTATTGGAATTTATAAACATGTTAGTTCCAAACATTAATGAAGATTTATATTATTTTTTGTTTCCTTTGTCGATTATATTTATCGGTAAAGTAACAATTGATTTCTTTATCTTTTGATACGTTGTATTGTTTTCTTTTCTTATAAATATGGTATTTGAAAACAATATTCTGTGCGAATTTTTCGCACTGCCCTACTAGTTATTTCATAATTGATTAGTAATAAATATCATATATTTGTATATATGCATTTTAATTAAAAATGCAAATCGATTTTTTAATGTGTGGATTTTAGTATTTACCTGACGTTAAAATTTGTTGGATTATTTAATTTATTTAATGTCGTTTGGATTTAGGTATATGTGAATTTCGCTGTAAAATACTGTTGGTGGAATAAACAAATAAATAATCTTGTTACTTCAACCTTAAAAAAATAATATAGGAAATAAGATGATGTACCAAGATGACTGTTATCATCAAAACAATGCTCCGATATGATAACATACTCTGCAACCGCCGAACCGCCAACAGCTTCACTGCTTCAGGTCAGATAGGAGCAGTCTAAATATGACGTCATACCTAGACTGCCGAGCGGCGCCAACGAAGTAGGTTCCTTTTTATTCCACTAAAGGCCAGTTGCACGACTCACGGTTTTAACCAAGATTCAGTTATCTGAGCTTAATCTATCAGTAATAGCTCAGCTCTGTTATCTCCACTCTCGGTCGTTGGTAAAAAGTTAAATATAAACCAAGATATACAAAGGAAGTAGGAGATTACTAATAGGTTTTCTACTGTTCTTTGTTGTGTGAGCTTCTCAGCGTCAGGTGTTTGTTTTCGTTTAACGAAAGTCAAAGTAAAATTAATTAGTGTTAGTTATAAAAAAATATCTATCTGAATCTATAAAAAAAAAAATTCATCAGATCAATGGAGGAAATGATTCATTCGAGGACGATATACTTTCTCCATTGGTAAAAATGGAATTAAATCGATAAAATTCTCGTCATCTGTGAGGACTTCAAGAAATAGCATATCTATTTTCGCAAGAGAAAATATAAATAAAAATGATTAACACAATCGATACAGCAAAACACCGTGGAAGATAGTTGCCAAGGGTAACTAAGTTTAGGTAACTAAGTTTTTCCTTCGAAGTGAAGCTTAAGCGACCACGATCGAACGATTACGATTAAACTCGATTGCGAAACTGAGCTTCGTTTGAGCGTTAGGTGAAACTTAATCTTTTATCTTAGATAACACTTCAATCGAAGTTTTACTGTGCTGGAGCAACTGACCCTAAATCAGTGCTCAACCTCAAGCGGTTGCAGCCGTGGGTAGTACCAGCAAAATAATACCTTTAAGAAACGTGGAGGAAGTTTCTAGAGAAAGAAATGCGCAGCGTCCGACAGATCTGGTCTGGAATCAAGGAGCTGGCAAAACTTCGTAGCGACCCTATCTCCCACCTAAGAGATTCTAGGAACTAATAATAATTATAATATAACATATTCTATTTCTTCATGTTGATTAATTGTTATTGATTTTGATTTTTTTTTAAATTTTTTTTTTCGAAATATTGGGGAGGGTCTATACGATATTCCCGCCTCCTATATTCTTTTATTGGGAGGAGGGAGGAAGATGGAACGTCCCCATCACCTCCTCCCGAAGCTTATGATAGTCGGAGACCTTCACACTCATATATCTTGTGAACGGCACCAAAACCTTCTGTCGTTGAGTAACACGTCACTTTATAAGACAGATAAACAATATTTTATAAATTAAAAGAAAACAAAGTTCTAAAAATGAATCTTTAGCTATCGAGAAACTACGATGTTGAAATCCCACGCAGTTTCAAAAATAAAGCATTGCAATAAAGTCGGATATTTATAATTCTGGGCCATTCACGTTACTGTCAAATCAAGATTTAAGGCTCGGGGCTGGATTTATGAAACACGTCCCACTAAAAATAAACTTCACACCTTTCCCAACAAACTAAACAATGTTTGAACTAGGATTGAATATCTCTGAAAAGGTTTAATTATGTAACATATTTTTTATTTTCTATAGATAAATCTCTTCACACTGATAACAGTATCATCTTATTTATTGTTATTATTTTTTTTTTCGAAAACAAACTTTATTCTGAGACTGGTCCCTTAAGAATAACAGACACGTACAAATAATCAAACAGCATATTCCATAGGTGGGGGGAGGGAGGGGAACCGTTTGTCTAGAAGGCCTAAGAGGTCGCGTGTGTAAATGCGTTACGATTTTTCCTATATTTATTAATCTAATTTTAGAATTAATTAATATTTCATTATTTAAGCATTATTATTATTTATTAGTTACACATATTCATGGCTCTAAATAAATTTGCTATCTACCTCAGTATTCAGCAAATATGATATCAAGGAGAATAAATGATAGCATAAAAAAATAAGAATACTAATAAGAAAAAAAAATTAGTAAAATCAAAATAAGATAACATAATAACACACAAAAAAAAAATAATACAGCAATTAGCTAGAAGTCTCTTGGCCAGCGCCTCAGCAGTCTTCTAGTTGAGTCTTAGCAGCTTGAGTAAGCGGATTTGAATTTATAGTCAGTCTGTCATGAAAATTATTAAAGCGGTCTGTAGCAATTGCCATGATGAAAGGGAGTGTCAAGATCAGTGTATAACGTAAGATTTGAAACATAAAAGGGTACGTCTTCAATATTCCGAAGGACTTTTGACTGAAATGACTGAATGATTTTTATATTTGATGCCTAATATGTTCCCCATAGTTCGTGGGGCATGGGGCATCATTAAACCAAAGTGGTTTAATGAGGACTTTGTAAATAGTTAATTTATTAGTCGCAGATAATTTAGAATGTCTGTCAAGTAGCCTAGAAAGAAGTCCGTATCGCTGATTAAGTTCTTTTCTTTTTTGTTTTATGTGGTATGTCCATGTCAGTCGTTTGTCCAAGTGGAGACCCAAATATCGTACAGTTTTTGAAGGTGATAGTGCGATATTATTAAAGAACACTGGAGGACAAGAGTCATGTCTAAGTGTAAATGAAACAAATTGGCTCGCTCATTTTTATCCTCCACCTTTTAGCCCAACAAGCTATGTCGTCTAGGTGTTGTTAAAGTACCTGAGAAGCCTTAGCTGCATCCTTGTTAGATGTTAATATTGCCGAGTCATCAGCAAATGTAGCCAACAGTGTTTCAGAATGTTGTGGGATGTCTGAACAGTAGATGTTGAAAAGTCTTATTATTTAAGTAAGGTAAATGTGGAAATTAATAGAATTAAGTTGTATGTATGTGGGTGTGTGTATTTAGTGATAAATAAAAATAGCAACGGTAAAATATGAAGAATTATTGCGGCCTTCATTTGCAGCACTGCCTAACCTTACTGCGAAATGTAATGGTAGAAAGGTTCCCCATACTAAGATTAGGCAGTACTAATGGAGGCCGAAATAATTCTTCATATTTTATCCTTGATATTTGTATTTATCATTAAATACACACAACCACATAAATACTTTCAAATTATTCGTAGCACTAAATTAATAAATATCTTCTAAAAACGTTTGGAGGCCGCAACTACGTCACAGATGCCACATGCATCTTTCGAGGCCGCCGTTCCCACCTACGGTTTATACATTATCGACATTAAAAACATATTCACAACAAATAACAAAAAAAAAAAAAAAAAAATGATGAATAGAAATAATTTGGAAGAGGTACTTGAATTTGCTACAAAGATGGAACACATGAGACCTCCTCGATATACCAAACTTCATAGCAGATATGATTCGTTTCAATCTGTACTCGAGTACAATCGAGTGACCACTGTTAACTATATAGCCGTATTCAAAGCGGAGAGAAATGAATAAGGATACAAGAAGTTTGCGCATAGGCTGTGGAAGAAGATGACGGCAACGACAGACTGAAATATTAACGGAATGAACCTACTGGCGAGATAAGGTATCCTAGACAAGTTTTGATAAACAGTAACATCCAAGTTTTTAAGAGGAGCTGAAAGTGATCGGATGGCCATCTAGGACTGAAGTATGAAATGGATTAATCCACCGCCCTCAAGACTTGGCCCGGGAAAACCCCGTATAGCCTAAAAGGCGAGGAAGGACAGAAAAAAATAATAAGGTAGGAAATGCGACTATGGATCTAACTATGGAATGAGAACTTATAACAATTGTCTGAGTTCTCATAGCGTTTATCCTTAATTTATTCAATACAGTCTATGCACTGATCCTAGCTCGCCTATTATCTAATGTTAAATAAATAAGATTTCGCTAGTACAAATATTTAAACCGAATTATATATTTTAAAACTTAATTTGAAATTTCGGTTTCTATGAAGATAATCTAATTCAATTTCAATATGTTGATACCATAGTTTAGTATTTAAATTTGGATTATTTTCAAACATAGACTTCAGACTCTAAAGGAGTATTGATTGGCACATCCGGCGGACCATATCTCGTGTGACAAAAAAAAGAGCTATTGTTGAAACATGAAAAGTCGATTATTACCAATTGACGTTATTTTTTTAGGCATTTCTTTGAAAAATATTTATCTTTTATAAATAGGTATATATTGGATTTTTGCCAATGGTCAGATACGAGTACTCCACTCATGACGTGGCTGTATGGCATTCACATAACCTCCATTGGTTTAAATACCAGTTGCGGGGGTACTCCCCCACCCAAGGCCGATGTTGCATAAACCCCTACTCCTCCCAAGATATTTGATTTCTCTCTTCTTCTTAAAAACAGTGCAAACAAAAGTAGAATTTAAATATTCGTAGATTATTACATATCCTGCGGTCTATTTAATGCTTCCCCTTGTCTTTTAATTTGAAATTTTTCATTTTAAAAATTCATAATCCCGTCGGAATGTGTTTCCCTCAAAAATTGAAAACCCTATCAAAAAGTGCTAAGCTCATAATTTTGTTCGCCATAAAACCCCCTTATAGGCATCCCTGCACCGTTGAAAGAGTAGCGCATCTCTTGGAGTAGTAATTTTCATTTCATATTTTGAGGGTGAAGAGGGTTTTCGTTTTTACTGATCCAAAAAATATCTCTTTTACTGTAAAATAAACACTTTCTGAACGAAAAGTAGAACCGACTTACTCCATTATCATTTTAGCTTCCCCACATGTTGCCGTAATAAATAGTGTGGATATATTTTTTTATATTTTGTTTAATATATAGACTACGCAAATATAATTTAGCTGTGTACATAATTGGCTTACAACTGTAATTAAAAATTAACAGTAAAATAAATTGTGCTTTTTTTTTTTTTTTTTTTTTTTTTTAAATTTCTTTATTGAGTATTATAACAATCTGTCTGTTGGACATTGGTTATAGTGAGGTAGGATGACATTCACACCATATGTACAAAAAAAAAAATAAATAGAACAAAATAATAATCAAAAGTATATACAATAGACAATAAAATAAAATAACCTAAAAAAATAAGAAAATTAAAACTAAGGAAAAAAAAACAAAAAAAAAAACACATGCATACCTATATACAATCAGGCGAGGGAACTCCAGGAGAACCCTGCGCTACTCTCCCAACCGCGTCACTGGTACTAAAGCCAGCGGAGATTGGTCGAGAGAAATTGTGCTAAAATTGATATTTTATCGTTTCGTCGGCCATTTTGGATTTACGAATTTAAAAAACTACTGAGGGCTCCTAGACTAACATTAATTAGGTAACCTTAAATTATAGCTCTAATCCTCACATGTAGAAATATACCAGACATGTGTCCCGGAACGTTCCAATGAGCCTCAGGAACTGAAATTTTTTTAATATAATTTTTAATAATAATAATAATATATATATTATATAATATTATATTTATATATATATATATTATTGGTTTTTGCCTTTGCTTTGCACGGATTTTTATGTTAAACCAACTGACTTCCAGTAAAGTTAGCCAAGTAAATTTTTGTTATGAAAAAGCAATTTTTATAGCACTTTTTTCATTTTTAGCGTCTTCTAAAACTATTATTACGTTTTTTTAATGAAAATTCATAAAAATGTTTTTTTATGGGCTTGGTAGCCCCAAAAGATATTTTTACCCATACTGTTAATTAAAGCATTCCGAATTTAAAATTTTATCTAAATTCATCTTGCACTTAGCTCTGAAAGCTGAAAATTTACTCTTCCAATCCATACCTAAAACTTTTAGATAGTAAGCCTTTAAATTGTAAAAATAATGATGAACTTGTTAGACGTTTTATTGTATATATTTGGTTCTGATTTATTTACGAAGGTCTTTATGTCACTTTGTGTTGTGCTTAAGGGTAAGCTTGGTTTTCGATTGGTGCAGTTGTTTTGAAATGATCATAATTTTATGTATTTCAAAAAAAAAAAAAAAAAAAAAATCAAAGTCTCCGAGCAAGACAAAAATTATGAGTAAAAAATTTTTAATTTTCGATTTCTATGAAAATTCGTTTTTAGGGTTTTTTTGAGGCGTGTAAAAATGTACAAACTTTGTATAAAGAAATAACTATTAACATATTCAGCACCACAAGAACCGTGCTTTGATAATAATATATTAAATTAGTCTTTATTTTTATAACAATTCGTTTTTAAAAGTGTTACAGGACCCTAAAAATGTATTAACTTGCTCTTGCTCCTTCCTTTGGCCTACTTAAGTAGAAGTCAATTATAGTTTTTTTAAATTTCTGGTACATTTGGACTCATTTAATATTATTCGCAATTTTTTTTTGCTTATTTTACACACACACAAAAAAGAAAGAAATCGGCCGATATATAATGCCTATAAATCCAATTAAAGGAAAGGCAAAAAATATTTTTGTATTTCTATTTGATAAAGTAATAAAATTTAAAATTTGTAAATATGGATTGGAAGAACAGAAGTTCACCTTTCCGACAGATACTGTAACGTTGAATTTGGAAAAAATCCTTAGAAATTATAAATGTTTTAGTTAACAGCAAGAAAAAAATTACCTTTAGTTAAGGAAAGAAAAAAGTATTATCTTCTTATTTTTCTTTTTTTAAGAAGCTTCGATTTATAAATTTTTTTAAGGTTAAGATAAATAAACTTCCATTTTCCTTTAGTCTTTTTTAATTACATCTGACGTTTCGGGACAATTTTCCCATCCTCTGAGAATACTTTATTACATGACTTTGTAATGTGGCACCAATTGTTAAAAATCACAATAATTGTCATTATCAATTTAAATATAATACTATTTGGTGTTACACATTTATTTTCTGTCCATCATCACACAGAAAAGGAATGTGTAACACCGGAAAGTATTATATTTAAATAGATAATGACAATTATTGTAATTTTTGACAATTGGTGCCGCATGACAAAGTCAAGTAATAAAGTATTCTCTGATGATGGGAAAATTGTCCTGAAACGTCAGATGTAACAGATATGGTTAAAAAATACTAAAGAAAACTGGTGTATTTGGATGGAAAAGTGTATTTGCCTTAACCTCAAAAAAAAAAAAAAAAAAAAAAAGAATTTTATTTTCTGAAGAAAAATAATATCATTCTTAACAAAATTTTGCCCCTATGGAATCTTTATTCTATGTTTTAAATAACTATATATATATATATATAGTGGATATAGGTATGTCCACAAAGTGTGTAAACTTTTTATTATTATTTAGTTGTTATTTTGCGTCTTATTATTAGTTTATTTCATATTTTCTGTATATATAGTGTGATGTCAATATAGTTTTACCTCTCTATAATTATTGTGCATTTGACAGAATGTCATGTTACTCAATAAATAAAAAAAAAATATATATATATATTGCATCCCGACTTAAGTTATAATCTTAAATAACTCATTTTAATTTTATTAACTTAAGACCTCATAGATGATGAATTTAAATATCCCTCTTTTTGGGCAGAAATTAACATCAAGTCAATGTATTGTGGTCAATGAAAGCTGCTTGATGCACGCACCATCTTTTAACATTAAGGCTGTCTCACTCACTCCCTCTCTCTCTCTTTATATATATATATATATATATATATATATATATATATATATGAAGAATGTATGTTGATTTGGCTAATTAATAGTGAGAATTGTCGGAGTAAAGAATTTCTACTATGGGCCAGAAACAGTGAAGAGGATCATCTTACAGTAGGTGCCAACTTTAGTTTTCGGCCTTGGCTCCGAACTCACAACCCCGACCATTTTTTCAATTTTTAATTGCTCTTCCAAACTTTTTCACGTATTTGTTGTTCGACATCGAATCATTGATGAATATTTTTATATCTCTGGTTGAAGAATGTCTTGTTGGTCTGTGATAAACTGACAGTATTCTCAGTTCATGAGTCTTCCAAAAAAAAAAAATCCGTTTATTGATTGTCATTTATATTTTTTATAAATTTTCGATCTAGTTTGAATCAAATCGTGGCACTACGGACCAAAATTCAAATCTAGTGTGTAAAAAATATTTTTTTTACAAAATAAATTTCGTTTAGAACTACTGTGCCAAAGAAAACATTTTATTGCCCTTTCTTCATATTTCTCCTCTTATTTTTCTCAGAACTTTTAAAAGAAACCTCTGCAGCTTAAATGAGTTCTTCATGAGTTCATTTATGTTAGTTACAGGGGTGACTATCCCTCCCCCCCCTTTTTCCTCTCCTCAAGATGTATGTTATATTGTTCTCTTCTACTTAAAAACCTTAGAAATAAAATTACTGTAGGTCATATACAATTACACTTGCTGAGGTTTGTTTTATATATATTATAATATATATATATATATATATATAATATATATATAATATATTATTATAAATATATATATATATATTATATATATATATACATAAACTTCTGATTTATACATAAGGGCTCACCGAACCGCTGCTTTCGACAGATCGTCTATTATCCGATCCTCATCCCTATGGAACTCCATCCCTTTCCACATCCGTCAATCCAAAACCCTTCCTACCTTTAAATCTCTTCTGTTTAATCATTTCTTATCCATCCAGTCCCCATAAAATTGTAATAATAAAATAAATAAAAATAAAATAAAATTGTAAATAGTTACTACTGTAAATATGTATATAAATTATTAGATCATGTTACATTATTACATTATTTTTACTTCATGTTTATTTTCAATTTTTTATTTTTTATTATTAGCTGATTTAAATAAGAAAGTAACTTATAATTTCTTTTATTGTTTTTTTTATTTTGACTATTTAATTAAACTATATTCTTGTTTATGTATCTCTGAGGAGGCTCCTAAGCCCACATTTTTGTCTTTCTGTATTATTCTAAAGGAACTCGTCCCAGAATAAATAAAGTATTATTATTATATTCTCTTTGTTTGCTGGTTTGAAACTTCTTAATCAGAAATTTAGGAACTCAGTCAAAATGCGTTCCCCTCAAAAATTCAAAATCCCTTTAAAAAGTGCCCCCTTCTAAAATTTAGAGGGTACAATCTGCGCCATGACCACTTTCTGGGAATCTCTGGTTAGTTATACCTAGTTTTCCTTAGCATCTAGTTTATAATCGTAAAATTTTGGGTTGAACAGGTGTGTCAGTGATGAACATATCACTTACAATTAGATATCAAAGTAAAATTAAACATGTCGTGTTTCGGCGCTCGATTTTGAACTTTAATCCTTGTCCAATTTTATTTCATTAGTAAACTATTCAATGCGCATTTGATGATATGTAATTGTTGAAATAGGATTTTTTTTCGCCAGAAAGCACCGTTTTGACGTTACAAATCAATAATTGAAGAAAGTCCAAAAAATAACCAATTATTCATTTACAGTCATTTTACATTAAGCTTTTCATGTTTTAGATCTTCCACAATGGCATATTTTAATGTTTTAAATCGGTGCAACTATGTGTTAAAATCAAAAAGGTTTTTTGAATGGGCTTCCGGATTGTGGAATTTAATATTTTTACGTCCTTAATATTTGATGTTAATTAATGTTAATATTTTTTCCAACTTGGGCAAGAAAGGCGGTTAATTCTTCAGGTTAATTAATTCTTACTGAACAGGTTAATTAATTCTTCAGGTTAATGAACTTTCCTCGCCAGAGGTAGGTTGTCGACATTAATTTGTTGGTCTGCCAAGAAATAAAAATCAGCCCACCACGCACTGTGGGCCTGACAAGTCTTATAAATCTTTTCTACATCATGATTTTGCACCACATCAATTTATATTAAAGTCATAATTACCTTTATATATCTTAACATCTTATCTTTACATTAATAAACTTCTTATAATAGAGAAAAGGGTTATTAGAAATTCCAGAAGTCTAACATAATAACACTTACTTATTGGTATGAAAGCTTAAAACGCCCTCCTGCCAACAATCAAAAGCCAGATCGGTTGTATTGTACCCATATAATATTGTACCGTTCTACGCGGCAGCATTTATCAGACATTCATTTTTGTTGGTCATATGATAATAAAACTTTAGGCTAGACTGATTTGGCATTGTTATAACAAATTTCAAGAGATCCAGGCTAAGCCGTGTTTCGAAGAAAAATTTTGAACACAGTCTTTACCAAATTTAAGGTTATAGTTACTCATTCAATGCAGAATTTCATATTATTCTTTCCTTCTTAAAATGTTTCATTAGGAAGCGCCGTTTTGGAATTATAGATTAATAACTGAATAAATTCCTTAAGTCTCAGTCGATATTTTGTATTGTAGTAGATTCATAACGGCATACGTCTTTAAGGTTCAAGAACTGACTATTTTTGATACCAAAGTTCTTTTTGTATACCGATGACTTTGACCAAGAACATCGGAGCAAGATATGACTTGTTGCACGTTCGAGCCATTCATAAGAAAAAGGGCGTTGAACCCTATAAAAATAAATAAACAGTATTTTAGTAACATTATTTTTTTAACTGTTGCTAGTTTTTTTAATGTTTTATTACTTATATTTGTTACTTGTATTCACAGGCGGATTTACGAGGGGGAGAGCTTTCGGGCTGAAGCTCCCCCCAAAATGGTAAAATGTAACCATGTTTTATGGTAAAAAATATTTAAAAAATATGTCTTAAAGTATTATTGCTGGGATAATTAAATCCCCTGGGAATCATTCACCACCACGTGCATGGCTAGCCCGAGAGTTTTAATTTATGTATTTATTTAATGAATAATTGAAAACAATAGAGATAAAGAGAGAGAAGTGAGAGAAAGGGAAACTAAATGTTAAAAAAAAAAGCATGAACAATGAAGGGAAGGAAAAAGGAAAAAAAAAAATGAGGAAAAAAATAAAATAATATAAATGTATCTATATATATATATATATATATATATATATATATATATATATATATATATATATTATATATATATTATTACTAATATTAACTAATACGTTTGTATATTTATATATAAGTTCATATATTGTCCTAAGGATAGAAGAGTATGCTGTGTATATAGCAACCCAATATAATTGGGCAGCAATCCTTTATATTTTATATTTTATGAAAATAAAGTTTTTCAACCTCTCTCCTAATAGAACTTCAAGAATTACTTAAACACCATTTCATATAGGTAGTCAGTATCTTTCTGTTTTTCTAAAGTAATTATCGTTATATATGTGAAAAAAAGCTTCCGCGCTGAAGCTCCCCCCTCCAAAAATTAAATCCTGGATCCGCTAGTTCTTGTATTCAATACATTATCAATTATTACTTTATCAGTATATTTGTTCATCAGATTACTATATTCATTTCTTTTGTGGGTTATGAAATCAGATACGATTATTTTCTACGTTTAAGTTTTTACCACGAGTGTCCAATTTGATTATTTCTACAAATTGGTGAACTCAATCGTATGTATTTATCATTAAATTCACATGTCTACTTCAAAATCATATATCTACTACAGTATCTTTTCTTTATTTTAATATTAGGGTTAGACAACTTTGTATTAAATTTATTTTAATTGAGTGCATGTGGCTAAAGTGCTCTCGATCAATCTCCGCTTGCTTTAGTAGCAGTGATGCGGCTGAGAGAGTAGCACAGGGATCTCCTGGAGTCCAGCTATTCCCTCCATTGTTGGAGGGACAAGTCTGTCTCTGAGTTCCCATCACCTGATTGTAAATAGTATATATAGGTATGTTTTTTGCTTTGTTTTAATTTTCTTATTTCCAAGTTATTTTATTTTATTTATTGTATATAGTTTTTGATTATTATTTATTTGTTATTTTGCTTCTATTTATTTTATATTTTTCTCTACATATAGTGTGAATGTTATCCTGCCTCACTATAACTAATTTTCAAGCGATAGATTGCTGTAATACTCAATAAACAAATAAAAAATATTGTTTTTAATTGTGCACTAGTGCCAGAAAATTGTTATTTCGTTGCTCTTTATAATTATTCTGATGGGAGGGACTAAATGTCGGGAAATTTAATTTCGGAAATAAAATAAATTCACTTTCTTTCTTTAATCTTTATAATTTTTGTATATTAATATTTAATTCGGTTATTCTATATACCTCTTTTATTCCTACAATGTTTTCACTTTCTTTGTATTTTTCTTTTTAGTTGTGATGAAGACCTCCAATAAATAATTAGCGTTTGTTTGTTTGATAAATCTTCAACCATCTACACATATAAGACTTACATAATATAAGAATTTGTAAGTTAATGAATATGATAGAATAAGCTGCTCATGTATAATAATTCTGGCAGTATCGTGAAAATTAAAAAAAATATAATAGAATTAGGGCTTCATTTCTAAAATTAACCGCCATGTTTTCTCCTGTGGATGAAATATTGCGTTTTGGAAAGAACTACTCATATTCTTCTTGAGTGGTCTAGATATTTCGGTTGATCTTCGGTTTAAATTTAGTACCCGTAGCCTATCTATTGAAATAGTGCGGTGCCTGCTTTGTTTATCAGATGATTCTTAATATAGGAGGCGTTGAGTAATGTTCTCGTCACCAGTGTTTTTCGACTGGATTTGTGTGACTGTTGAAATTCGATACTCGCTTAATTTATGTTTATTTTTACTTAAATTTACTACGATTGAGATGAAATAAACATTTTTCATATAATAAAATAAAATATAAATATAAAATATAAAATTTCATAAAATAAGAATATAATATCCTTCGAAAGCCGTAAACAATAAATCACATAAAAGAAATAAGGGAAATAGCTGAAAAATGAAAAAAAAAAACAGGATTAAAGATATCATTCGAGAAAACCAAAACCATGACCACATTAACCCATAAACTGAAAACAAAAATTAGAACTAAATACGGGAATATCCAAACCGTAAAACAATACCACCAAAGTAACCAAAATCCCAAGGATAACTTGTGAAGTACAACGGGAGTAATTGAAAGTCGATGTAGAACAATGAAGTGAAGTTATACTGACTTAGATACAGGGGTACTCAGAAGGGGGTTAAATGGCGCAAATTACGCCAACAAAATTTTTGAGGGAGTTCAAAATTATTTTGGCGGATTTTTTAATTTTTGAGGGGGAGCTCATTTCAGCAGGGGAGTTATGACTTTTCAGAATGAAATATTCCATACTAAGGAACAAGGCGAAAACTCGGAACATACCGCAGCAAGTATAATTGTGTATGATCTACGAATTTTAAAATTCTATCTTCGCTTGCTCTGTTTTTAAGAAAAGATGAGCTATAAAATATCTCGGGAGGGAGGTAATAGGTTCTTGCGCCATGGACCTTGAGGGGGAGAGGAGATGGGCTCTCCGGCTTAGATACCTATACAGCAAGAAGAATCTTGCCAGAAAAACAAAGATGGAACAGTAACTATGAAACAGTAGTTAAATCTGTAGCATTATATGGAATGGAAACAAAGGGGTTTAGTAGTACCGTAAAGCTACTAAAAATAGAGAGGAAGATAATGAGGCAATAAGATAAAGGAAGAAATTGAAAGACTTGGGATAAAA
This sequence comes from Nezara viridula, assembly GCA_928085145.1. NCBI lineage: Eukaryota > Metazoa > Arthropoda > Insecta > Hemiptera > Pentatomidae > Nezara > Nezara viridula. Next base: position 38,793,295 of record OV725083.1, read on the forward strand.
GAAGAGGAATACTTAGATAGGGATAAATTCAGGAGAACAGTGCAAGAACAGAAGGTCCCTGAAGTAGAAAGGAAGGAAGGAAATTGACAGAAGAATGGAAAAAGGAAATGAGTGAAAAAATGAAGTTTGAGCTAAAAGAAAAACCAAGATATAATGATATACGAGCGCTCCTCAGCTAACTTATATTGCGGGGAAAAAAAATCTCCATTCGCTCTCAAGAAAAATTAAAAATTCTGATTGATACCTGATTCTCTCATGGAATGAAAAAGAAAACAGTGTAAATGAGCAATTCGGTGCCAGTGGATAAGAAGCAGTATCTGCTCTAATCAAAATACTTGGAGAAGGTTTAAATCTTTTAGAATGGTAGAAAAGTAAATATTCCTCTTCTGTTATATGATCAATTAAGTAAAAGTTCGTTTTAACTAACGAAAATTTGAATCAAAGGCGGCATTACTGTGCACAGAAACTAGTCATATTTTGTTAAATTCTCTATCATACCAGGGCAAGGTAATCCAAGACATCAATAGGTGATAGATATGATCCTATGATCCTGATCCCGGATTCTGATTCGGCTGTAGTAGGAAATTATTTATTCTCTTGCTTCAGCTGTGGTCGACTCGGGCCGACAGGCTCTTCTGGGGCACACCCAGCCTCTACAACATTCTTAATTAAATAATTAATTAAGGAGGAAAACTTAGTGTTTAAGCATGATCTAGGGGAAATCCACCTTCTTGCACAAGCTAAAAACAGTATTTCCTTACAAATTAGTATCACATATCCTCCATAAGTTTGTACAGGTTTTTCAGAATTTGTATTCGTTAAAAGGTGCAGCCTTAAAACTAAAATTCCCACTAATCTAAATCAATCACATGCAATAGGATTTATTTAAATTATAAGCGGTTTACAACAGCTATAGCGACGATCATATATAATAATAATAATAATAATAATAATAATAATAATACTTTATTTATTCTGGGACGAGTCCCTTTAGAATAATACAGGAAGACAGAAATGAGGGCTAAGGAGCCTCAGAGATATATAAATAAAAATACAGAGTAATTGAACAGTCTTGGTTAAAAAAATAATATATATATAATACACATATACATATAAGTTGCTTTCCAATTTTGATCAGTTGATAATAAAAGAGAAAAAAAAAATAGATAAACAAAAAATTGGAGAACAAATAATGAAGAACGAACTAATAACTTATGTACATATTTACGATTTTATGGGGACTGGATGGATAAGAAATGATTGAACAGGCGGGATTTAAAGGTAGGAAGGGTATTAGATTGACGGATATGGGAAGGGATGGAGTTCCATAGAGATGAGCATCGGATAATGAACGATTTGTCGAAAGCAGCGGTTCGGTGGGCCTTTATGTATAAATCAGAAGACCGGGAACTACTATTGCGGGAACGAACAGAGGATTTGAATTGAAGGAGCTCGGAGATGTATGAGGGACGGTGGGATTGGATGACTTGAAAGAGGAAGGATGCCATGAAATACTTACGACGGTAGGAAGGATAAAGCCAATTTAACTCCGCGTAAAGATGGGAAACAGAGGCGTCCCTTGGGATCCCGAAGATGAATCGTACAAAGCAATTTATCAAACGTTTTAGTTTCGCCTCGAGATCCCCAGAGAGGCCCCCATATACCGTACAGAAATAGTCAAAGTGGGGAAAAATTAAGGAAGTGACTAGGAGCGTACGGGTTTCAAAAGGAAATAGGTGACGGGAGTAGTTAAGACGTTTTAGGATGGAAATGGTACGGCGGGAAATATTGGATATATGATTTTTCCAAGAAAGCGTTTGATCAATGGTTATTCCAAGATTTTTTATGGTGGGGTGAAATTTGATGGGGTTATTATGTAGGAACAGAGTTGGAATAGTAGGGACAGTTTTAAGGAGGTGATTGGAGCCTATTAAGATTGCCTTTGTCTTATCCGCATTCAACTTCAGCTTGTTTGTTCTTGCCCAGTCACAAATTCCATCTAAGTCTTCTTGAAGTTTTTCTGTGGCAGATAATAGGTCGGAGGGCGGAAAGGAAAGGTATATTTGGAAATCATCTGCATAGATGTGGTATCGGGAGTGACGGATCTGGAGGGGAAGATCAATGATGTAAATAGCAAACAGAGTAGGAGAGAGAGAGGAACCCAGGGACACCACAGGAGAGGGGAAGTGTGTTTGAAGGAGGTTGATCAGGGACTACTACATACTGAGATCGATTGGAAAGGAAGGATTTGAACCAATGCAGGACACTGTTGGATAGAGGAAGGTTTTGCAATTTGGTAAGAAGGATGTTATGGTCAACTGTATCAAACGCTTTGGAAAAATCTAGAAGGATGAGGATAGTAAGGTTTTGGTGTTCAATGGAGTTTTGTAGGTCATGGATTATTTTAAGGAGAGCAGATTGCGTTGAATAGCCGGGTCGGAAGCCAGATTGGCATGGGTTGATAAAGGAACGCTCCTCTAGGAAGTTTGAGAGCTGATTTTGGACAAGGCGTTCTAGCGGCTTTGAGAGGTTGGATAGGAGAGAAATAGGACGGAAGTCGTGCAGTGAGGTAGGATTGGCAATTTTATTCAAAGGTCGGACTAGGGCTGTTTTCCAGGAGGATGGGAATATGGAGTTCTGCAGTGAAAAATTGTAGGTATGATAAAGAACAGGAATAAGGTCAGGAAGGGTAGATTTTATTAGTTTTACAGGAATATTGTCGGGACCATAATCATTGGTGTGGGATTTTAGGATGGTGGAAAGTAATTCTTCATAGGACACGTGGGAGAAAAAGAAGTCTTCAGGATTGAATTTGTGATGTTTAATGTCGAAAGTATGAGAGGAAGAGTGAGTAAAGGATAAGAAATGGTTATATAGGTTCAGTAACAGAAATATCTGAATTGCTACTAAAGTTGTGGGTGATGGGAGACTTTGAATTGCTACTGGTATCTGGAAACTCTCCTGGGGCATAACTCCAGCCTCTATAAAGAGGGTACCCCTTAATTAAAACAAGTGGGAAAACCTGGCGGTTGAGCGTGATCTCGATCAAGTAACCTCTTAACAGTCGAATAGAAGTAAAAGATTACGTATAGGGTTCAAGAATCGACATGCATTAGAATGAAATGCAAGGGTCATGGTGGTTTTTATATTTGTGAACTAAAACTAAATTATAATAGAATTATAGAATGGATAATAAGTATATAAATTATGTTGGAGTTTATAGAATTATTCTTGGATTTCGATAACTTGAAAATGAGCAAAGTAGCTCAAAAAATTGTTATAAATTGACAAAAAATAGTAAAATTACAAGGGCTTTTCTATCCTTAAGAGCCCTTGAAAAACATACGATTGAAAGTAACAAAATATATTGAAATTATGTTTAAAGAAATGTCTAAAGCAAATTTAACGAAAACCGACCATCGTATGAATAGGAGACGGAAATTAAAATTGTCTTGGTAAAGATGGTGCCAAAGACTGCTGGATGAAGTCCAGATTCGAAGGTGATTCAATTATTACACATTATATGGCTTCTAGACCCCTCGCTTATTATCAAACAGAATGATTGTTCCTCTCGGTTCCAATTGACATATACAATTAATTTTGTGTCTGCAATCTATCCAAAGGAATAAACGGTAGCAAAATATGATATTGTTTATCTAAGCTTTCTCTGTAGTAATGATGATTTAATTTGTATTAAGTTCAGAACATTAATTAAAATGTATGAAACTACTTGGATGGGTGAGCACAGAATCTCATTAGCACACTATAAATGGAATGGCTGAATGTAGACGGATAATCGAACCGTCTGATAAGAACTGTAGAGGATAGCATACAGTACGAGATCGATTATCCGAACCCATGGTAATCCAATATCCCCGTGTAATCCGAACAGAAAAGAAACCAAAATTACTTTCGAGAGACGAAATGGAAATGGCTGTTTCTCAGTACATATTCTTGGAATTGCTTCGTGTGGTAGTGCCGAAATCGGATTGTGGTGTGTCTAAATGGAAAAACATTAAAACTGAGTGGTCATCGAGAAGCTAAGGAATCTCTTTATATGCGGTTTTTGCAGCGAAGATTTCTAGAAATATATTAGCTGAAAAATCAAGTTTTTCTTTAATAATTTTTTAAAGAAGGATAACAAAGTAGAATTTAATGTCAACAAGGCTTGTTAATTTCAGAAGCATGTATGAAATACGTTTTTGTTTATCCTATATATTATTTCTAAAAAGTGTTTTTTTGTTGATACGCCATAACTTCGTCAATTCTTCATCAAATCCAATGATTGACCACTCATTTTCAAGATATCCTTCTACTTCACATGCGAAAAATAGTCCCATACCCCCGAAATTTCTGAAAAAAAAGTTACGGAGGAAAGGAAACTTTATTCGTGAATAACTGAAAAAGTATGCATTTTTTTCTGGATTGTACCCATGATAATTAGAAAGATTACTAAATTACCTACAAAACAAAAAAAAAGTTATAAAAATCGATTATAAGTCTGTAAAATTTAAACAATTTGTATTTAGGGAAGGAGTAAAGTCTGTTGAAATATTTTTTAAGGAGGAAGAGAGTTGAGATTTGTATTTCGCAGCTCGAAAGATCCTCGAATACACATTTTCATTTCGATCGGCAAATAGTTTTTTTTTTTACAAATTTGAACTAATGCCTGATGAATATTCTTCCAGATATTCACCCGAAATTTTGCCGATATATAGGGCCTTATAGACTACACGAAATAACACAAACTGTACCTTCCTAAATAATTTAGAACTAAATAATTTCTTCTCCTTCACATGCGAGAAATTGTCCCATCCTCCCGGAATTTCTGGAAAAATAGTTATGGAGGAAAAGAAACTTTATTTGCGAATGACTTAAAAAGTATGCATTTTTTTTCTGGATTGTACTCATGATAATTAGAAAGATTACTAAATTACCTACAAAACAAATAAAAAATCGGACAATTATTAACAAAGATACAGCCCATTAGTTTTGGTATTCCTAATAATATCTTCCTGTTTAAAGATATTGCATTTAGGAGTTGAATAGTCTACTACACTTTTTTTCCTGGGTGGTAATGTATTAATTTTATTATTTCTTAAAGACATTTGGTTGTTCTTACATTTTATTTTTATTAATAATTTAGAAAATCCCATGAGCGGGGAATTATTTTCTCTTTATTATCTTTCCAGTCAGTGTTTAAAAATAGGTCCTAGCAAAGCAATTTGTACAAATATTTTGGTTTATTATGTTTAATGGAATATTGTGATCGACCAAGGAAAAAATGTTAATTCCTTCCTTACATAATACATACGAACTACTTATTTCCATATTGTTTCGCTATTTTTTCAGTAAACTAAATTTTCTGCAAATTATTCGCACCTAGTATTTATTTCCAGAAAATTTCTTTACACCCATTTTATTTTTCATTATAGACAAAGTACATTCTATTAAGTAATAGAAATACCATAAAGGCATATCGATATTTTTTTCATTGTGATCATACTGCTTGGTTATTCTTTAATTATTTTATACTTTTTTTTGGAATGGGCTATTAGTAGTGAAAAGCGTATGCAAAACCACGGTTCCCATCCTAATAAAGTCCATTAATTTTCTGCATTAGTATTTTTAAGCTGCCCATACTTCTATGGTCGATGGCGCATTCCTTCCTTCGAAAAATATATTCTTAAAAACACTACAAGTCAAAGTAGGTTTATAAAAATAGTTGTTTATTTACAATCATGCTTACTGTGATCTGTTCCATTGTTTTCCCTCGTCCTCTTGTTTGAAAATTCCCCATAAAAATATGTCCCCCTCATATTTTTTTATACCGCAACTTCTGCCATTCTCTCATCTTCTGGGCGCCTCTGGTACCTAGTCAAGATTTAACCCAGTTTGTTCTTTTTTAAAGCCAGTGGAACTCTGTTACTCAAACTTATTTATTTCAATGTCGAATCGAAAATAAATTTTAGGATTAACTAAGCAAACAAAAACTAAATATAAATTAGAAATAAAAATTGAATGAAATCATTCTTAAATTTACAGTTAAAAGAAATACTGCGTATCTTGGTCCTATGGTGTTTAATTGCCTCGTTGTCGCATATTCAATATCCTTTTATTATAAAAGTTTTATAAATATTTTTTCATTATGATATATATCACTACTTTTGAAAGTAAAATCGGAAAGAACTGTTTACTCTTTGATATTAAACACGAATAGGAAATACACTATTTATAGATGGTGGCTACTAAAAGAAAGAAATGGAAACAGGAAAGGTCGTATATTTCTGTTAAACAGCTGGCCAGGAAGTCGAAGCTGGCCAAATGAACGAATAGTCTTTTGATTGAGGTAAACTCTTTTATTTAAAACGTATGACTAGATAAAGAGGAATCTCTTATTTATTTTTTTTTACTGAATTGAGATCTAAACAATCAAAAAGCAGTAACAATAGTTTTTTTTTGTATTTAGTCTAAAAATAAAATGTTTTTCGAAATTTTCGCCCTCTGAATTCTGGCGCCCGAAGCAAGTGTCCTTTTTATCCCCTTCCACAATGTCGGGCCTGACTCGCAGTGACTTGACTATGCATGACTTTGTCCCAATATAAGCGTTTGATGTGAGCCAGAAGAGGAAACTTTATTCTTACCCACTACTTTACCATCCTAACATTTTCTCTCTTAAATAATAATAATAATATTTTATTTATTCTGGGACAAGTCTTTTTAGCATAATATAGAATAGAATAGAATATAAAATAATTTTATTCTGGGACGAAGTCCCTTCAGAATAACAAAAAAGTACAGAAATTAAAATTTTACATCTGGCCAGATAAAAACAAGGTAATTCAGTAAAAAAACAAAAAAAAAAATATTAGTTATACATAATATATACAAAATAAAATAAAATAATCTATATACAAAACTATCGAAACTATACTAAGATACTTAAAACTATGTTCAATGGTAAAATATAAATAAACCCTTTTAGAAAAAATACAAAAAAAAAAAAAAAAATGTAAATTCTTCTTAACAGTAAAATCTGTGTTTATGTTGAAAAAAAAAAAAAATAAAAAAAATATATATATAATTTTACATAAAAGGTTAGCTGGTATCTGACTGTTTTTGGACCAGGAATTGGAATAGGAGAGTTTTGAATGTAGATAGGAATAAAGAATGTCGGATTTTGATAAGAAGGGAATTCCAAAAATTAAAAGAGCGAACAATAAAGGAGTTTTGGAACGAGGCAGATCTGTGAGAAGGAATGTAAAGGTCGGAAGATCGAGATCTTGTGGAGAGAGAGTGGATTGAGGACTTGAATTGGAGAAGATTGCAGGCGTAGGAAGGACGATGATATGATAGAGGAATGTACCTAGGAAATATTGTCTTCGAATGGAGGGGAAGAGCCACTCTAACTCAGTGTAGTGGTGAGAGACATGGTAATATGCAGAGATAGTTATGTGGTCTTTGGAGCCTCAGAGAATAATCACAAAACAATTAGGCATAATAAATTTTTAAAAAGTATAAGTCATCTTCTAACTTCATCAATTAAAAAAAAATGAAATAAAAATATTTAAAACGAGCTAATAATTTATATACATATTTACAACGTATATTTACTATTTTATGGAGACTGAACGGATAGGGGGTGATTGAATAGGCGAGATTTAAAGTTGGGGAGGGTATTGGAGCGACGGAAATACGTACTAAACAGTGTACAATTTCTTTCACCATAATTAAATTAATAATACTATATAATCATAATACTGTGTATTCATAATGTGCGCCCTTATATTCCGCGGCCTAATGTATCGCATTGTTTAATAACATTATTAACATAATTTATACCTCTACGCGCTTTCATAAATATATGGGGAAATATCACAAAAAAAAAAAAAAAAAAAAAAAAAAAAAGTACCACTACAACATTTGAAGGATCGAGGTGTTTGTTAGAGGAGGAAATAGTGTTTCTTGTGCAATGATTTTAAGTATCATAGAAAAATCTGTAGACATGGACTGAAAAACTTTTCTCAGGCTATACTTTCCGACAGGGCAGTATGTTATCGTTTTCTAAAATATACAGCATTTAAATTTTAATTCTGCGTTTCCATTATACTATAAAGGGCGTGAAGATCAGCGGACTATACGCCCATGATATGACACAGCTCATCTGCAAGAATAAAGTTCCTCTTAAGCACGATTCGATTCCTCACAGTTCTGAAGATATTACTTATTTCATCTTTTCTCGATTTCGTTTCCTTAAATTAAAAAAATAAATAAATAGTTTTTACACCCGATGTATTTTGTTTAGAGAAATTTTGAACACCTCAATGGAAGGATAAGAAAATTTAATGTAATTAGGTAAACACTTTAGATATGAAGTGAAAATACTTTCAACATGGAAGGAAACAATTAACTGAAAGTCTTGTAACTTATCGCATTTACGGCTGTCTGAAAATGGTAAAAAAAAAAACCTGTACCACTACAACCCATGTATAATACATAACACACAAGGAGGTGATTTGACTAAGATTATGGTCTTTGGTCTCTTTGGGATAAAAATTACTGAATTATTTGAGTGCTTTAAGTTTCATATTATTGCTAATAATTTTGCTGAATGATTATTTTAATTACTCAAATTTAATTGAAATTCTAATTTATTTATTATGCCAACATAGTGCTGCCCAATCCCGTTAATATCCGTTTGAAATTAACCACAATTTTAACATTTTTATATATATATACCAGATATTTTCTAATTGTATTATCTTCTATTTTATCATAAAATAAAATTTTTATTTTATTATAATCAAAAGTATGATTATTCATGATAATATGTCTTTGCTAAAGGAGTGAAATTGATATTTTTTGGGTTTTTAGTATTAATTTTATGTTGATGTATTCTATTTTGCAAATTTTGGGACGTTTCCACCATGTAAAATTTATCTATCCATTGCTTACAATTAATTTTATAAATAACCTTTTGTTTATTCTCTTTTTTAATTTTATCCTTCATATTTGTAACATATTTCTTTAATTTATTATTATTATTATATACACCAAATTCTATATTGTCATGGTCATATGTTTTGACCATATAGGATTTAAGTTATTTCCTTTGCAATTATTAATTTTATTAATTAATTTAACATACACTTTAAAAATTGAAGTTTTCATAAATATTTCCCATATAGGTAGATAACTGCTATTAGATCCCAGTAGATTAGCCATGTTAAATATCATTGAATTACTTTATTACGTAGATAGATAGAAAGAATATTTTTATACTCTTATTTTTTTTTTTAACATGAACGACATGGACTATTGTCTGTCAGTCGGGTCTTCGCCTTTCATGTTTAATATTACTAATTATTATTATTATTATTATTTTAAAGTTATAAATACATTACATAATAATTATAACTACACAAACAAAATTTAAAAAACCGTATCACTTAATGATACCAACCGCCACTGAACGGTGATAAAAAATAATGGTAATTACAATGTGTTTGAATTTATACTATTCATACTTAATACATTATTTCAAATTACGACCAAGAAATAAATAGAAAAAGTAAGTAATATATAAAGTGATAAGTGAAGTATAAATTCCATATTTATACATCAAGATCCGAGATTTAATTAAAATTAAATTGTTCTACTAAGTATTTAGTATACTTTAAGGCTTATGCTATATATTTGTAAAGTGACGACCAATTTTTACCTTTAAGGAGCTCTCTGAAATATTAGTTAGTATTAAGTATTAGTTATACGAAAATGTATGCGATAAATAGAAAAATCTTAAAAGATTATCGAGAAAAATCTTTCCTATGCTGTCATTTGCTAAGTTTGCAGGGTAGTAATTAGCTTATTCTTATTTTTCGCTGGTCGCGGGCCTGCTGCCAAGGTTTCTCTGGCCAACTATTAATTTCATTATGTAAGAAGAATGCGTGGGGACTCCATGGGCGTTCGCAAAACACAAAAGTAAAAATACAAAAGGCCGTGTATTTTTTTTAGATTAGTAATACAAATTGGCTTAGTGTACAGCAACCCCTGACCATCGCGGCGAACTGAAACGATGTTAAAACTCATCCCACAGGTTTGCTACGGGAAAGTAGTTTCTGTATAGTATGTTTGAATTAGATTGATCCGTCAGATTTCCGAAGTGTTAACGCTCGGGTAAAGTCGGGTAGAGTCGATATTTATTATAAATATTTTTACTTATATATTAAAATATCTCAAAAACTAAAAATCGGACCTGCGTGTGCGGACCTATAAGCGTTCGCAAAACACAAAAGTAAAAATACAAAAGGCCGTCTATTTTTTTTAGATTAGTAATACAAATTGGCTTAGTGTACAGCAACCCCTGACCATCGCGGCGAACTGAATCGATGTTAAATTAAAAAAAAAACAGCTGAAGATTTATTTATGCTAAAGAAGCGATAATAGCACAGTGAATAAAACATTTTATTTTTCGAGAAATAGCCATTAAAAGGAGAAAAACTTAATTAATTTGAACAATATGTCTGAAACAATAATATCCTAAATAATCTCGTTATTGTAACGTGTTGTGGATGGATGTAACGCGAAATATTTTTGTAGGCCACCTTTATTCTCGATATTATATTGTCCAACATTTCATCCTCACCGTAATAGGTTACAATTCAAAATTGTATCTTTACGCGACGCCGTATTAGGGAGGCGAAAAGAAAAAAAATAGTGCCGAAAACCAAATGATCAAGTAATTACATACATAACAAGTTTAGTCGAACATATGAATTAAAATATTCCAGATACTAAAAATCGGACCTGTATACTTTTTACCTGTATACTTTTTTATTAAGCGAAAATGTTCAGCATTTCATCTTCTTCTTACTGAGCTATTACTTAAAATTTATTTTTCTAATTATTAATCTAGCATTGATGTTGTTTTCACTTCTATCGTGTTGTCTAAAGCACACACCTTATTTTTTTTTTAGAATCAGGCCTTCCACACAGCCGTCTGATAGCGACAAAACTCGTATTCTCAATGTGTTCTAATAATTCAAATTTCTTATTTTTTTTTGGCGTGAGACATAGTTAACTGATATATTTCGTGGTAAAGACAACTTTTTATCAAATTATTAACATCCTCCTTAAACTTCGTGAATGGCTTTATCTTATTGTAACCTACACATTTTTTATTTACGAAAATTCTCAGAAATTGGACATTTTCTCATTAAATTAATTTTTTAATTAGGTGTTAATTAAAAATAACTAAATACTCCTAAATAATATCGTTATTGTGACGTGTTGTGGATGGATGTAACGCGAAATATTTTCGTAGGCCGCCTTTATTCTCGATATTATGATCTAATTATCTTACGATTCAAGTGGAAAGCAAATCGTAAGAGTGGGTGTTAATGAGTTTTCAGTATCTCATTAAATAGACAAAGTTTGCCGATATCTAGTTTGAAAACACCCGAAAATTACAAAAAATTGTTTAAATAAATAGGTGTTTACGATGAGATGAAGCTATTCATGAAGTTTTAGGCGGATATTAATAATTTGATAAAAAGGCGTCCGTACCACAAAATATAATAAAGATTGTTCTCACGAATATGGTATTAGTCTATAACGACTCAGAAATTCTGATATGACATAAAATATTTGTTTTCAGACATATTGTTCAAATTACGTTTTTCTCCTTTTAATGGCTATTTCTCGAGAAAAAAACAATGTTTTATTCACTGTGCTATTATCGCTTCTTTAGCATAAATAAATCTTCAGCTGTTTTTTTTTTAAATTTAATACTACAGCCTATTTTTTATTTTTAATACAATTATTTTTTAATTATAATAATGCATGTATACTACAATATATACAACGAAAAATGAATATATTGATTAAAATAAAAATACACATTTAAAATGATACTCATTTCACTGGGTGAATAGATTCAAGAACTTTTTCTCTCCGTTTTTCGTAAAATAACATGCATGGATACGTTATTTTTTTTTACAAACTTGCACAAAATTTTTGATGATTTATTAGTCATATTTCCCCTGAAAGTAATATAATTGTATTTTGAAACCCGTAGAACACTATTACAGTATAATTTGTAGTCCATGGTACAGATCCCTTTTTATCTAATTATTAACTTCCGCATGAAAGTTCGTAAATAGTTTCATCTCATCTTAACCTACAAATATTTTATTTACGAAAATTCTCGGAATTGGGGAGTTTTCAATCTTATCGGCAAACTTTCTCCATTTAATTAGGTACTAAAAACTCGTCAATACCCATTTGTTTTAAACACGAATCGTAAGATAATTTGATCACGAAATCGACAAAAAAAGGTGACAAATAAAAATTTTGAGCCGTTTGGCCTATATAACCTCGTTTTTTAAAAATAATTTGGGGGTTTGCGTAACGCCAAACGGCTCAATATTTTTGAAAATCACCTTTTTTCTCGACTTTGTGATCAAGTTATCTTACGATTCAAGTTGAAAGGAAATGGGTATTTACGAGTTTTAAGTACCTAATTAACTAGATTTTTTACCGAGTAAAAAAAAACTAGAAGTTTGCCGATCTCCAGATTGAAAACGCCCCAATTCCGAGGGTTTTCGTAAATAAAATAGTTTAAGGCTATGATGAAATAAAAATATTTACAATGTTTCAGGCGGATGTTAATAATTCGATAAAAGGGAGTCTGTACCACGGACTATTGATTTCTGCCGCAATATTTTGGCGAATTTTTCGCAATTTTCCTATTATAAAGTTTATTTGTTTACAAGGTTTTTGGCTTAGAGGCATAAAATCCTTAAGTATTTTTTTAATTGTTGAAGTTATAAAAGAAAGAAATATATTTATTATGTAAAAAAGTTTTTAGTGACCGTGTTTTATTTTACATAAGAGGTGGAATGCTCGGCAAAGCACCATCGCCTTGCGGGTTTGCGGATACTGCGCCCTAATCCCACCACCCAGATAAGATTTTGTTTTTAATTGCTCAGGATGTAAAATTTCAACTATTCTCTCGTTTAACAATTTCTATGCTCCATACACTATTTTCATTTGTATAATGGGGATCGGTTCGCCGTTAGGTGAACATGCTGCATCCTTCTAGTATACCATAATTACATAAATAATAACAATACTAGATAAAAAAACATTCTGAGGTCTTAAGAATAATACGGCTTCTTCCCTATGGCTGCTGCTGTGGAATATACACCATGTATTCCGTGGTGCAGACCTCTATTTATCAAATTATTAAAATCCGCCTGAAACTTCGTAAATAGCTTCATCTCACCGTAACCTACAGATATTTTATTTACGAAAATTCTCGGAATTGTGCCGTTTTCAATCTGGAGATCGGAAAACTTCCAGTTAAAAATTACTAGTTAATTAGGTACTAAAAACTATCAAATAACCATTTGTTTTAAACTTGAATCGTAAGATAACTTGAGTACAAAGTAAAAAAAAAAGGTGACTTTCACAAATATTGAGCCGTTTCGCGTGACGTAAACCCCCAAATTGTCAAAATAACGAAGTTTTATAGGCCAAACGGCCCAACATTTTTGTATGCCACTTTTTCTTTTTTTTTATCTATTTCGTGAATAGAATCTACTTACGTTCAATGCGGAAAGAAAATGAGTATTTACGAGTTTTTAGTACCCAATTAAATGGAGAAAGTTTGCCGACCTCAACATTGAAAACTCCTCAATTCCGAGAATTTTCGTAAATAAAATATTTGTAGGTTACGGTGAGATGAAACTATTTACGAAGTTTTAGGAGGAATTTGCGAAGTGCAAGACCCAGACCGATTTTGGGCAACACTAATAGCGGCCGTATTAGACGTCCTGAAAGTCCCTTTTATCATTGTCCTTAGCAAACTTAACCACTGTTTTTCAAAAACATTTTGTCCACTTTACGATGGTGTACTTTGAATTTTATTTTCTTCAATAACTCCTTCTCCGTTCAGAACCGGCCCATTTATCAAATGATTTTTTTTTTTGGAAATTTTGTCTAGAAGTACCACTTAGTGTTTGGCCATTAAGAACTGCGACACATTGTAAATTAAGTTGGTGTCGGTGAAGTACCTTATAGAAGCCTTCCTGTTTCATTATTATCTTTTAATTTTTATTTCGTGTATTGTGTGTATAGTGTATATAGGTATGCATGTGTTTTTTTTTCTTAGTTTTAATTTTCTTATTTTTAGGCTATTTTATTTTATGATTTATTGTATGTACTTTTGATTATTGTTTTATATTTTTTGTACATATAGTGTGAATGTTATCCTACCTCACTATAACTAATCAGGTTGTTGTATTACTCAATAAATAAATTTAAAAAAAAATTATGTTTAAAAATTGATATGATTTTGAAATAGAAACTTTGACAAGATGAACTCTTTCTAAAATATATCTTACATAACGAGGATAATTTTAGATATTAGTAAATAAACCTATTTATCTATCATGTGTAAATTTGATTTGCTTTTGTAATATTTATTTTCATAAATAGATTAAAATGTTGATAGTAATATTAACCAAGGACAAAAATAAATATTGCTGATTCAGCTTGAACTTGTGTCGGAATCCTTAACTAGGGGGAGAATCTAAATATATAATTTTAACCGACTTGAGTCACAGTCACTAGGTAACGCGGGGTATCTTCATCTACACGTGTTTTTAGATTATTTTTGGAAAACCTCTCGGTTCGGGAGCTTGTTGAGATTATTTATAAAGTTTGAAATTCGATTTAGAAAAGGCAGAAGTCTTAGAAAAAACTATCATATTTATTATCTTGTTAATTTAAATGATAAAACGGTTATTTAAAATGTAACGTATTCGAGACGAAGGTGCGCTATTATGGGATAGTTATAGCCTGTTTAGGTTTTCAAAATTAAAATATTACTATTTATATCTTCGACGAACTAAAAATCCGTTAAAAAGGCAAATTGATAAGAATAGCTCTATTATCTCTTTTGATATTTTAAGTAAATAAAATAAAATATCCAGATATGGCCTCTATACTTTTAGTGAGTAATAAAACTACAAATCAAGGTTTTTTTTTACTAGTTATAGTTCAATAGTTAAGGAATAGTTGTGGTTTCCATGAAGTACTTCTTTTTTTATTTTTTTTTTACATGTACCATGCATTAAGCATATAATACATGTATGTTTTTGAAGAAAAATTACATGCATCTTATAAATTTTTAAATTACACGGTTATGGTAAACTTGACAGAAAAAATAAATAAAAACAAAAAACAAAAATAGATATACAGACAAAACAAATATTCCGTGGTACAGATCCCTTTTTATCGAATTAATAACATCCACCCGAAAGTTCGTAAATAGTTTCATCTCATCGCAACCTACAACTATTGTATTTACGAAAACTCTTGAAATTGGGGCGTTTTAAATCTGGAGGAGGAGCAAACTTTGTCTATTTAATTAGGTACTAAAAACTCGTAAATACCTATTTGCTTTCTACTTAGATTGTAAGATAATTTTATCACAAAATTGAAAAAAAAAAAGTGGCCTTCAAAAATATTGAGCCATTTAGCCTGACCTACATTTTCAAAATTACCAGATCATATAGGACAAACGGCCCAATATTTTTGTAGACCTTCTTTTTTATCGATTTTGTGATCAAATTATCTTACGATTCAAGTGGAAAGCAAATGGGTATTCATGAGTTTTCAGTACCTAATTAAGTACACAAAGTTTGCCGATATCTAGATTGAAAACACCACAGTTACGAAAATTTTCTTAAATAAAAAGGTGTTTACGATGAGATGAAGCTATTCATGAAGTTTTAGGTGGATAATTATTATTCGATTAAAAGGGGTCCGTACCACAAAATATAATAAAGATTGTTCTCACGAATATTGTATTAGTCTATATCGACTCAGAAATTCTGATATGACATAAAATATTTGTTTTCAGACATATTGTTCAAATTACGTTTTTCTCCTTTTATTGGCTATTTCTCGAAAAAAAAAATGTTTTATTCACTGTGCTATTATCGCTTCTTTAGCATAAATAAATGTTCAGCTTTTTTTTTTTTTTTTTTAATTTAACACTACAGCCTATTTTTTTTATTTTTAATGCTATATTATTTTTTAATTATAATAATGCATGTATACTACAATATATACAACGAAAAATGAATAGATTGATTAAAATAAAAATACACATTTAAAATGATACTCATTTCACTGGGTGAATAGATTCAAGAACTTTTTCTCTCCGTTTATCGTAAAATAACAAGCATGGATACGTTATTTTTTTTTACAAACTTGCACAAAATATTTGATGATTTATTAGTCATATTTCCCCTGAAAGTAATATAATTGTATTTTGATACCCGTAGAACACTATTACAGTATAATTTGAAGTTCATGGTACAGATCCCTTTTTATCTAATTATTAACATCCGCCTGAAACTTCGTAAATAGTTTCGTCTCATCTTAACCTACAAATATTTTATTTACGAAAATTCTCGGAATTGGGGAGTTTTCAATCTTATCGGCAAACTTTCTCCATTTAATTAGGTACTAAAAACTCGTCAATACCAATTTGTTTTAAACATGACTATCCAAGTAGAAAGCAAATTGGTATTTATGAGTTTTTAGGAGCTAATTAAATAGACAAAGTTTGCTTCCCCTCCAGATTTAAAACGTCCCAATTCCAAGAGTTTTTGTAAATAAAATAGTTGTAGGTTACGATGAGTTGAAACTATTTACAAAATTTCAGGCGTAAATCTCAAAAGAGATTATAATAAAAAATAAATAAAATGATAATTATAATAAAATCTGGCTTAATATTAATCATTCAGGTTTCTTCGAGGAGTTGAAGATCCATTTCAATAGTAAATCTTCGCATCTCTCAATTGTAGTTCTTGAAAATGTCCCGTTTTCTTAGCTGGAAATTATCTCTTTTTTTGAAAAGGTTTTCGCAAGGTCTGACCGGAAGGGGATCGTTTAGTGGGGTTTGCCAGTTGCAAATATCCAACTACTACAACGGACCTTTCCAAGTAGTTATGTGTATTATTAAGTGCTATTATTTTCTAATTGACTAGAATAAAGAATAATTATTCAAGCGAGACTGACAATGATGACCGGAAAACAAAACGTGGAAAGCTTTGAGTTCTATTCCTGTCCGCCCTTCGTTCCTTCGATTCGATGCCTTTTTCTGGCACTAGAAGAAACACAATTGAAGGATTGTTTCTTTACCGTTTGCTTACGCACTCACTAGACTGTTATTCTCAATTACTTTCAACTATTTTAAAATGATTTAGTGCAGAAATAACTCAATAGTTGTGATCGTATCATCCAATAGCGTATTTAGGATTTAATTTCGGAGAGAGGGATTAACATTTTTTTATTTATAAACGGTAATTACCGAAAGAATACTGCCTATTGGGGTAAAGCTTTTATATTTTTCTTGACATGTGCTTAGAAGATAAAAGAATAGTTCAACTTCCATTTTTTTTGAAAGAGGATTTTCGGGGTTAAACCTCCTAAATCCGCCAATGATACGAAGTATATTACCGCGATACCTTCGGAAAGAGAGAGTTCACCGTGAGAGGCCTCTGGTTTGGGTCTCGCGGAATGATTCCTAAAAGAACAGGGAACTTCTTCGAGGAACTAGGTGTTGATGTCGGGGAGCTTGCAGTGTTTGCCGTGGGTATTATTCTGCACTCCCTTGGGATCATTCATCATCACATATATGGTAATTAGGGGTTGATTATCGTTATTTATTTATTCAATTTAAATGATTTAAGTGACCATATCTTTTTGTCTATGTTCATAGGACTATGTTACTTGCTGTGTGTGCGTTCTAATTTTCTGGTGTTAAAACTTTGGCATTCGAATACCATATTTTTTTCCCCCTATAAATTTCAGAAATTGTCTTATACCGGTTTTACCGAAATATGTATATATTGTATAATTGTAACTGTGTGTATTAATATAGTATTGATATTGTTTATGCTGTGTAATATGAAAAATAATTTGCATATATATAAACATATGATTAAGTATAATTAAGTGCTATATCCAAAAAAAAAAAAAAAAAGGATTGATGTGTATACTGTGTATCAAGCAACCTTATATAGTAGGGCAGAACTAAAGTATTTCTCTCTTCCGCAAACCTTCAATTGAATAACTCGTAAATTTGGGAGCGGGGTGGCCGAGAGGGCTAAGGCAACTGCGCAGTACCGTGTTGCTCGGCAACCTGATGGAAGATAATTTGATAAAGTATTTATGAGTTCGCGTTCCGGTGCCAGGGGGTTAATGAATTAAAGAATCAAGATCCCCAAAGCTGTCATTAATCACCCGCCCTCTCTCCAAGGCCTCGGAAAATCTGGTATAACCTGGTATTATAGGCGTAAAGGGGAGGACAAGAAATCTTGTGAAGTTATACTCATCTTACATTGTCCTTTATATAATACATAAACACAACATATAGTCTCTCTTAAAAGTTCTTTCAATGTTTTTAGTCTTCTTCGCAAAGACCTCTGAGGATCATGCCTTCCTCCACATGCTGCAAATGTTTTTCCGGGGTCTTTTTCGCTTTTCTGTCAAATGATATTTGAGATTGATATTGGTCATCGAGAATAAAAAAATAAGGAATTCTGTGCCTCAGTCATGTGACTAATATTTTCAACGTAAAATAACAAAAAATAAAAATCTGGTGCGCGCAACACACAACTTTCACTTACCGCTCAACTCTGAATAGAAATTATTTTCTGGCCATGTTGGGCTATTATAAAAATTTTGAACTTGCATTTTTAACCGAGCTAGAGAGAAATGTTTTATTAAAAGTTATGTATATTACTAAAGAAATATATTACTAAAAGCTTACAGGTAACTAATCATAAATACCATTAAAATAATAATATTCCTATTTATTATATCACCGGTAGATTATGGATTGTACGATCCGTTGATTATGGGTTGTAAGACTATTAATTATTAACTTGTTGTTTTCCGTTGCAAAGATTACTAAAATGGAATTAAGAGATTTGCATTGCCTATCATAGACAGGTCAAAAGTTGTCACACTAATAAACTGACGATAGATACCTAATTATTTAATTATAACATCAGATCTCGAGTTATTAAACTACAGTAAATATATATATATATATATATATATATATATATACATACATATATAAGGTTAAAAAATATATCAATGAAATATATTTATATTCCCTTCTTCTTTCACACAAGTAAAATGAAATAGTATCTTTAACAACCTCATTGCCTTAAATAAGTGGATTTTAAATACTTTTTCAAACTTAAAAAAAAATTTTAAAACTTTACATTCAGTAAGAAAATTTAATTTAATTTCCGTGAAAAAACCACACAGACCGTTTTTCGGAACTTGTTTATTTGTACTCAAGGGACCTCAAAATGTGTATTTCTGTTGAAAACTCAGATTCAAAAATTTTCAACATCGCAAAACTTTCCCTTATACATATTAGGTTATAAACATATCCATGAAATATTTTTATATTTCACTTCTTCTTTCACACGAGTAAAATGAAATAGTATCTTTAATAACCTCATTCATTGCCTTAAATACGTGGATTTTAAATACTTTTTCAAACTAAAAAAAATTTTTTAAAACTTTACATTCAGTAAAAAAATTTAATTTAATTTCCTTGAAATTAACATTAATTTCCTTGAACACACAGACCGTTTTTCGAAACTTGGTTATTTGTACTCAAGGGAACCCTAAAAGTGTATTTCTGTTGAAAACTCAGATTCAAAAATTTTCAACATCGCAAAACTTTCCCTTATACATATTAGGTTATAAACATATCCATGAAATATTTTTATATTTCACTTCTTCTTTCACACGAGTAAAATGAAATAGTATCTTCAACAACCTCATTGCCTTAAATATGTGGATTTTAATTACTTTTTCAAACTTAAAAAGAAATTTTAAAAGTTTACATTCAGTAAGAAAATTTCATTTAATTTCCTTGAAAAAACAGTCACGCAGACTATTTTGCGGGACTTGGTTATTTGGACTCAGTGGACCTCAAAACGTGTACTTCCGTTGGAAACTCAGATTAAAAAATTTTCTCGATCGCAAAACTTTCCCTAACTATATATTACATATATATACATAAGTGAAAGTAAAAAATTAGCTCCTAGATGGCCTCTATTTTTAAGGTCCTTTTGAACACACATTAGGCGAAATCATGTTGATTGCAGAAGATAGTCAAGTACTGACAATTATACGAAAATACATTACGAGAATTTCGAAACTTCTCAGGATTTAGCCTAAAATGTGCTCAAAGTGATCTCAAAGTGAAATCAGCCGCCATCTTTGAGTAGCGATTCTGAACTTGTAATGGTATTTAGAGGAATCATACTAGCTGAGGAAGAAATTTTCTTGTCTTATTCAAATACCATTAAAAAATAAATAAATAAGATATGTTTATTTGTGTATAAATATATATAATTTATTAAAAATGTATACAATCTTAAAAGAAAGTAAGTGATTATTAGGTTTAATGGTTTCAGCAGAGCTGGGGTTTTAATTTTTTTTTTTTTTGTGTTACGCTTTCATTCAGTGCGTATAATTATGTGTATGATGTGTTAATTAAATGTATTAATTAAATAATAAAATTGATGATCTTTTATCATTGTCGGGCTGAGTGGGCAACGTGGCTTGAGGCGATCGTCGAGGCCAAGGAAGGGAAGATATAATGGGAACGCCCACTCTGAAATTTGAATACCTCTCGTCGCTGGCAGGCCAACTAGCTCTACCGCTTCCATCACGGCTTATATAATATATATTATAAATTATAATTAGTTGTATAAAATAAATACAACTAATTAGAAACATATTTATATTTGAAAATATTGATCAGATTTTATATTATTATTTTTGTAACATAAATCAATTGCCAAGACCCGAAGTATTGTTCTCGTAATTTTGAGAAATGATATAAATTGTATGTTAATACTGATGATGCAAAAATATATATATATATATATTTTATAGAATAGAAAATAAACTTTATTCTAGGACGAGATCCCTTAAGAATTATGAACAAAAAATAAAAACCACTTCTGCCCAAAAATTACATTAATAAAAATTAAAGAATATATACAATATCTTCAGTGAAAGTATATTGAAAAAAAAAAACATTATTTAAATGAAAAGCAAAAACAGAAATCAGGTAAAATAAAAAACAGGATGTTGTAAGCACTACGGTTCTTTCATAATATTGATTTCATTGTACAACGTCATTTTAGGATGTGAGAAGGAATTGGTAGAGATATTTGAATGAGGACAAGGAAGAGGCATGGCGGATATCAGATGGCAAGGAATTCCAGAAGGCAGTGGATCGGGCAATAAAGGAATATTCAAATGTCCTAGTTCTATGGGAAGGGGTATAAACGTCGGAAACAGGGGATCTTGTTTTCTGGGAGTGGAGATTTATTTATTGAAATCTACAACTACAATTAAGTTTGAAGGTATATGAACAGACATGTAAAGAAAGTACCCATTGTTAGAACGCCAGTTATAGTGCTAGTATTAGGGCCATCTTCTTTTCTGACGCCTAGGAGGGTTGTCATGAACCGAAGAGGATGCTAATGATTATAGACTAGGAACTTTGATGGTCCTGAAATCTATTAGGGAAGGATAAGTATCTTTGTTAAACTGAGCTGTTCTAAGGCTAAATCGGCAACATGTGGTCATTATGGATTAATTTACAATTTATGAAAAAGTACGTAAGGAGCATTGAGGATTATACGGAGGATTGAATACGAGAGGAATTTGATGGTTTAATGGAGTCGCAAACATGGTTTGCAAACGCTCAACTTCATAAACTCAAATAGGCCTTATCATAGGCAAGTAAATGAGTCTTTTATAGTTAATTGGAAGTTTAGAGTGTTTATATATTAAGTGCCGAAGTAGTCGAAACGTTTATCGGTTTCTTGTGGATTCAGTTTTGTATGAGGACTCGAAGTAACACGTTTGTCCAGATAGAATCCTATGTAGCGGATCTGTTCAACGTGGATAAGCGGAATACTATTAAAGGATTCTATAGGCCATGGAGTACGATGAAAGGTAGAGCTGATTTGAAGGCATTTGTTGGAATTTATTTTAATCCTCCAATTATGACCATTCTTCCATTATTGTAATGATTATTAAAATCGTGTACACAATTTTTGGTACTAGTTCCCTTTCGCTACTCCAAGATGGCGACCAATTTCAAGACCATCCAGAGGACGCTATTTCTTGATCACCGATGGATGCCAAAAATAGCCAAGTATTGAAAATCATATTTACATCCGACAAAGGTGCCTTGACTTAAACGGGTTGTTAAGATTAGGTTATATTTATCTTTTTTTAAATAAGTAATAAGTATATGTACTATAATAAAATACTTAATAAGAAATATATAGAAATTATTCAAAAACTACAATATTTGGTCCATAGAAATTAATTTATAGTCACCCATAACAAAATTTTCCTATTTCAGTCATCTAGTTTTTTTATCAATTCAAATCTCGTTTTAAATTTCACCGTTCAGACATCCCACAACATTCAGAAACACTGTTGGCTACACTTGCTGATGGCTCGGCAATATTAACATCTGACAAGGATGCAGATAAGGCTTCTCAGGTACTTTAACAACACCTAGACGACATAGCTTGTTGGGCTAAAAGGTGGAGGATAAAAATGAACGAGCCAATTTGTTTCATTTACACTTAGACATGACTCTTGTCCTCCAATGTTCTTCAATAATATCGCTCTACCACCTTCAAAAACTACGATATTTGGGTCTCCGCTTGGACAAACGCCTGACATGGACATACCACATAAAACAAAAAGAAAAGAACTTAACCAGCGATACGGACTTCCTTATAGGCTACTTGACAGACGTTTTAAATTATCTGTGACTAATAAATTAACTATTTACCAAGTCCTCATTAAACCACTTTGGACATATGGAACCGAAATATGGGGA
The DNA here is from genome assembly GCA_928085145.1 of Nezara viridula. Taxonomy (NCBI): domain Eukaryota; kingdom Metazoa; phylum Arthropoda; class Insecta; order Hemiptera; family Pentatomidae; genus Nezara; species Nezara viridula. Next base: position 38,816,282 of record OV725083.1, read on the forward strand.
ACAGCAAAGAAATCAAATATAAAAATCATCCAGTCATTCCAGTCAAAAGCCCTTCGGAAAATTTGATGATTACTGAGGTAGATGGAAAATTTATTGTGAGCCAGGAATATGTGTAACTAATAAAATAAATAAAATTTCACGGTTTTCCTTTCCTTTCGTATTCCTCCTTCACGCAGTTCGGGCAATACGATATTTGTATCGACGGCTATATAGTTGTATTACTATGTATTGCATTTTAGCAGTCACACGAAGCGTGATAATCCGCAGCGATGCCGACAAATGTATATCGTATCGCCGGGACATATCGCGTTGGATGTGTAGGAAACTCTTATGAGCCAACTCTTACGATACCTATTCCAACACAAAGAGGAGCGAGTTAGCTCAGTGATAGAGCACTAAGCTTCCAATGCTCAAATTCCCAGGTTCGAATTCTGGCTCATACCAGGAAAATTATTTATTCTGTGTCTTCATTGCCCCTGGGGTGAATATGGGGTAGGAAAACCCTCCTGGGGCCATTCCATAAAGTGGGTACTCTTAATTAAATAATTGATTAAGGGAAAAAACGGTTGAAGCACGATCCTGGCCCGTCCCCTCCCTGCACAACCGTTGTCCTTGAAACAGTACTTTTCCTAAATAGTACTGAACCCTTCATGGATTGTGGTGGTTACTTCAACACAAAAACCATTTTTATGTCAGACAAAATCTGAATTAATTGCGTTATTTTCCTGAATGACGAACCGTACTATAATAACATTAGTGTGAATGGAGATTGATTCGAATGCGAGTAAAAACTTGGGTGATAGGGTCAGTCGACTTTAATTTTGTAAAGCATTGTTTGTGTAATGAAAATGAAGCATTTTATGAATGAATTTCTGTTTTATGAATGAATTTCGTTTCATGTTTTTTTTTCTGAAGGAGCCTTTAAGATTTGCAATGTTAATTATATATATATTTATGTCTTGTCTACTTGTATTATTCATATATAGATTCTGATATAGTATTAACACATCTTTATAGATTATGACGCAATATTTTTAAACGTTTTGCGTAATGAAGTGAATATAAGAAGAAATATGGTTAAAAAATCTTTTAAATATCTTAAGCGTTAATACCAAACCAGTTAAAAGTAGCCGGAATAGCTTGCAGAAGTAATTCAAACTTCAAAGGCATGCGAACGGTTCAGATATTGGCTTGTCCGATGTAATCTGGATTGGTTTTAGAATATTTCACAAAATACTTCAATGCTAAAATGATACATGAGACTTCATAATCTCTTATCAAACGTAAAGGATCCAAAAGAAAAGGAATAGTCAAAATCATCATCGACAAATATAGTATAACTTCGTGGTGTATTTATGCTTAAGGCCAAAGGACGTGATTTATTAGGAATCTTGAGACTAGAAAAATACTAGGCATGTTATTAAAGTGCTGCCAATGGGTAGTTTCTCAACCTGTGTTTCATGTCATTATATCCATGTGCGAATTTACTAGATGAATTTTTTTTTATACAATTGTAAATATCATATAAATAAATAATAAAAAAAAAAAAATTTTTTTAATCCAATTTTTCTATAACACCGAATCAACTGTTCTGACAGTAAAATTGTCATGAAAATCGACTCCAGAATTCCAGAAGTATTCGGAATGCGAAGCGACATTGGGGGTGCAGTTCATAAACAGATATACTGGAAAGCTTTGTAAATAAATGAAAACATTTTCTTTTTAAGAGTTTTTAAATTATTAATTTGGAGCATAATAATGCTCTACTCACTATATTTATGAATGAGTTTGGAGTATATTGCTAGGATTCACTAGCGGAATTATAGACAGAGTTTGAACTGAAGCTTCCTAGATATAAAAAATAAAATCCATTCGTGAGAGGAGGGGGCGAGAGATTTCGGCCCCAAAACGTCTCCCCCAAATGGAAAAATATACATGATTATAATTATGATTATATTTCTTTTTTCATATTTAAATATTTAAACAATCACGATATATTCCCTTTCTTAAAAAAAAAATCTAAAGGTATTAGGGTAAGCGCACCAGTGGTGGACATAGCTAAGGAATTTTTTTTTCTTTTGCCGCCGTAATTATTATAGTTATAAACTTCTCCGTTGGACATTTAGAATCTCTAGGGTCTCTTTTTTCTATTTAGCACTTTAAAATTGGAAAAATGTTGAGTTATGCAGGTATGATCTTGCTTTAAAAAAAAAACAACATCTTTTTGCACTTGTGATGGACACCCCGAACTTCAATTGTTTTAGTGATGGACAGGAGGTCGGTACCAGTAATGGACATACCTCAGAAAAATTCTAAATTTTTATTTAACTATAAAGATAAGATACGATAAATGTTCAACTTACTCTTAGCAAAACTGTTAGTAGGAAGGTACGAAACATACTGATCTCAAGAGTACTATAGAAACAACAATGATAGGAATTTTAAAATTTTCTTTTAGAAACTTAGTTCAAGCAGTTGTCAATAGAGGGCATTGTTCTTCAATCTAGAAAAAATTGGTATCTTTAAATCAACAAGGAAGCTTCTTATTTACATTTATAGTCCAAGCTGTCCATCACTGGACCCCCTGTCCATAACTGGTTCTTTCACCCTACTCCTTAAACATCATTTCATTTAGGTATTTTTTTTCTTTCAGTTGTTGATTGCTTGTTGTTTTTGATTGTTGCTTGAAAAAAAAATGTCCCAAAATTAAATCCTGGATATTCTACGACTAAGAGTAAGGATCAAATGGGTTCTTCTTTCTGGTAGGGAATGGAGGTAGGGAGCACGAGAAAAACGCTTAGATTGGACCACCTTGTACGTTTGTATTAAGTGAATGGCTTGGTGGATCTACCGAAAAATCAATGACGAGAGAGGATCAGTGAAGGTAGAAGACCAACCTCTGGGAGGACACAATAAAATAATGGAACCAGAGGTGACGATCCCAAATGGAGCTACGCTTAAGAAGCATTTTTATACCGTCGGTTCGCATCTAAAAAGACACGGTTCCTCCCTGACTACTGGTCTATAGATTCTTGTGGGACATGGTGGTTTCAGAGCGAAGCTTTTTAAACATAGTAAAAATATCAATCCATGCCACATTTGTGGTGTATCAGAAACTGCCGAGCATCTTCGTGCCTGCGTCACCTATGAGGCACCGAGTGCCAAATTACTGAGGGTGACATAGCTTTACATTTTGACGGAGTTTTTGCTCTTTAATGACTATGTTGAACTATCCGCACCTTAAGAACTTTTTGTGCGGGTGGAAGGAGGTTGTGATGAGTTTTAGGTAATTTATTTCCTTGACTGGTTGCCTTGAGAGGCTACAGTAAACTTTGTGAACTTAAAAAGTAAAGAAAAAATTAACTTATTAAGCTCTTACTGTAGATAATTATTCATTTAAAATAGTTTTAATGTGTGGTTCTTGACTTCGATTATTGAAAAATTAAATTGAAATTATTACTATAACTACTAAAACTTTTAGTTCTTTATGACATAGATCCTTTTTTGTATATCTTCAAATATGTAAAATGTTTTCCGATAAAACAAAAAAAAAAAAAAAAAAAAATTTTGATTGATAATTTAATCGTAAAAAATACTGTACCTAGAAAAAATTATAATAGAAAAACTAAACCAAATTACAGTTTCTTTAACACTCTAGATTGAATTGGCATAAAAATCCAAAAGCAAACCAACCTGAAAACTAAGGATGAGTTTAATAACAACTTGAAGATAAAATAACTTAACCATGGCAAGTTATGGATATATATTGAAATATATATATATATATCATTTTTTAGTATTAACAACTGCTGTTAGTGTAAATATCGAAAAATACTCTTCATATAATTTTTAAAATTTGCGAAAATATGCATAAAACAAATTAACTATTTTATTTTATTTTCCCCTCATATTACATTAATTCATTACTCGGTCTCTGAATGAAGATATTTGATATTCTACTCTATATTGTATTAATTTATTTTTCCATAGTAAAATGCTAGAAACAGCACTTTAGATTTTCGTTTTCATTTTATCAATTTTATATCCATGGAAGTCTTGATGTTTCAGTTAGTTTATATTGATATCTTGTAGATATTGATAATCTTATTTCAGTAAGAATTTTTAAGATCTTACAATAAACACTATAGTGGTTATTTATCTCTGAGATTCTATTACAAATAAAATAATTGGACGGGATATACAAAGTTTAAAACCTGGTTATTTTGGTTATGGCACAAAAAAACAAACAAAACAGGAAAAAAAAACCATTTTAATTGTTACACAAATCTTTGGTTATACATATTAAAAAAGTCTTTATTATATAAATAACTAAGTCTTAGGTTTTAAAAAAAAATCAACTTAATCAGTTTAAATGCTTTAATATTTTACATTACACAATAATATAAATTGTTTTATATTTCTTCTCCAACATTGTTCCCAGTTTACATTTAAGAAATAGATATTAGTGTTCAAATTTTATTTATTTTCTGGAAAATGCTATGCTACTTAATTGACAAAACTTATTTCAAATAGTATTATAACCTTGACTTACTCAAAAATGATACCGAATTATAAAATACATAAATACCGAAATGGAGGATATAGGTAGCATCTTCAAAACATAAAAAAAAAAATGCTTGTGAATACTATTATGAATTTTTTAATTGTGACCTGTGGAAAAAGTAAGAGAAAAACATAAAGTAACTTTGCAAATAGATCTTTTAAGACTGTTGATATGGGATATGCTGTATTTTTTTTTTTTGTTTAATGTATGTAATATTTACTTTTTCTGTTCTGATATTTGTTTATTTATTTTGTTGTATTTTACAGACATAAAGCTTTCGGTGTCTTCCCATCATATCCCAATTCATATTTCTATTGTATTGATTTTTATTAGGAATTGTATTGGTTTTTTTTTCTTGGATTAGCTCTTTTCTGCAAATTTACGTCTATTTGTATCTTGATGACAAGCGATGTAAATGACAAGTTAGCGGGCACATTTGAGCAATTGAGGAAAGAAACAAACGTGGGGACGAATGTAACGTTAATAATAAGTAGCAATGTCATGCAAAGAAAATAATGAGGTTTCGGGGTTCGGACTTGTTATATTTAAGGTGATCCTTCAACCAACTTCTTAACTGGCCCGCTCCGGAAGATGGCTGTTCTGCTACTGGGAGAGGACTAGAGGATGATGGTAACCTGATCCAATGTGGGTCAGATCGCTAGATAAAGTTATCCCCGGTGGTGTGAGATGGGCAGCCGGGTGAGCCCCTACAATAAAACTCTTAGGCCCAAAATATATAAAGAAAGCAGAGCCATTTTATTTATAACACAGCTCCTTCTAGGCCTGAAGCACCGATAGTCTTAGCTCAACCGTTTCGTCACCTACAATCCGACTCTGTCTATGTTAGACTTACTTTAAGAATAAATTTAGGTTTAGTATTTATTTATAAACATTATCTTATTTATTACAAGATTATTTTCATTATCGATTCTTAACAAAAAAGCAGGTCAACAGGTCGGAATTTCTTATTATTATTATTTTAATATTAGGAAACCAACTCCTTTTGATATATCTTTAATGAACGAATTCCAAAAGTTTTCAACAGATTTCTGGTTTTAAAGTTTTATATTTAAGAAGCTCAAATGTCTCCCAATGATTAAATATTTATGGATTCCGTGTTATAGGTTAAGTCACAAGAATAATTTTTATTGGTGTATTTAAATCCAAGTTATTTAAAATATGCAACGATACAGATGATTGTTCTGATCTAGTGAGCCGCCGAAGTTATTTTAAAATACGACTGCCCTAGTTATAGGCTTGAGAATACTGGCATGAAACACCGTCGAGACATCTTGCCAATTCCATCCGATCACTAATATGCCATTTTAGTTTCATGTTTTGTATCATTTAATTTGATTCAAAGTGTTAAAAATCGTTTGCTATTGAATATTCACAGTTAGCGACATGAATAGTTTGTTTCTGTTGCGGGTTCCTTTTTATGGGAGATTAATGACGATATCCAGAGGGGGGGGGGGAGGAGGTAAGGAAAGGAGAGACAATTGGCATTCCACCTAGAGAAACTCTTGTTGCAAAAAGCCACTCAAGCATTGTTTACTCACACCAGAAGACGGCGACAAAGTCGTTTTCGTTTAAGATCCTCTCGAGCTGCTTGGCAGTGACCTCCTCGATGGTCGGTTCTGTCTTCGGGAGGGGCTCTTTCTCTTTCTTGCCTCCTGCCGCCGCTGAGAGGAGGAGCAGGGACACCCATGGGTACCACCACCTAGACATCACGCACCGCACTGCCTCTTCCAACAATCTACTCACTATTAATATCTTACTGCTTTGCCCCACTCCACGGCTTCTCTAATCCAGGCCCGATACCAATCAGCTGATGCTTTGCTATTTGGTTCCCCACGTGGCTAAACAACTAGCCGCCTTACTATCGAGGGCGATAAGCAAACAAACAAAAGGAGGCCTATTTTTGTGAAATTTCGGACTCTTCTTATTGAGTATAACACTTTTTTACCCCTCATCTCCCTCACCAGTGATAAGCAGATTACAATGTTACTTTCGAATACTGCTTTACCATCCATTCATTTATTCGAAGTAATAGAAAACACACCCTCATACCATACTTTCACAGAATAGAAAGTACTCTGATACAAACTATTACCTTTACTCTTCTGTTATGATATTTACTAATAGTCAAGAAACATGGATCATATTTATTCTGAAGATTTTTTTCTCTCCAATTTTAGAGTATTATAGTGTTGTTATATCCAGTCTGTGTGGCCATTAGGGCTGAACACAAAGCTCATAGCCAATGTAATCACAAACTCCACACAGCCATTCCTTCTCTCCTTGGTAGTTTTGTTGGTATCCTCACTCGGAGAAGTCTTTTATGTTTATATTCCTACTTTGCTAGTTTCTATGAAACATCAAGCTGAATGGCAATCGAGGCTGTGGACCGTTTACTCCCCGCTTCGCTAATTTATCCGCATTTTCATTTGCAAACTATGACGCCCTGAAACGTTTTTGGAATATGTTGTAGATAGATCTTACATATTTAATTTATCATATGTGTAACACTCGCGTAAAGTTGGCTGGAGTCGACTAATTGAAGTGTTTTTGCATATGAATTAAAATATCTCAGAAACTAAAAATCGGACCTTTGTACTGTAAGCGAGGGAATTGTTCAGCCTTTCATACTCTCTGTAATGGACTATTATTAATAATTGTATCTTAACCCGACGTCGAGTTAGAGTGGCGAAAAGGGAAAAAAGTAGTGTCGAAAACCAAATGATAACGAGATTTATGAAAGGTATGTATTAAATTATCTCAGAAACTAAAAATCGGACCTGCATAATGTAAGCGAGGGAATTGTTCAGCATTTCATCATCTTTATGACGAGCTATTATTTAAAATTTATATTTCATATTATTAATCTCGCCTTGTTGATGTCTTCACTTCTATCTTGTGGTCTAAAGCACAAACTTCAGTATTGTTTTTTAAATTTAATTTTATCAAGTGTTAGGTATTTTCTGTCAAATGAGTTCCCAGTTGCAAGTGGAGTGGTTCGCTATATCTAAAATTTAGATGAAAATGAAATTTATCAATATTGTATTTTAAATTAAAATAACATCTTAACAACTATACTTGTAAGTTGGTTGTAGGTTGTTTTGTCCATTAAAGGTATCGTATACTTTCTCTTTGGCCTTCCAGCGTCAAACGCGAGCGTCAGCCCAATTTGCCACTTCTCTATCTTGGACCATTTTGTCGGTACCACCTGTTTCTCTCACTTTTACCAACCTCTCTTGATGTTCTATATTTATAAGGCAGGGTTGTCCTCCAGGTTTTCGTTCTTTTGGTTTTTTCTCCTTGCACCATTTGGTCTTTCATTCTCAATACAAGTTTTAACCACCTAAGTTTACTCCCTTTTATTTTTTCTTTCACTGTGACTATACCCAGTTCGTCACTAATGACTTTGTTATGTATAGTCTCTTCAGGTCTTGCCAATTATGAGATAAATCATGTGTAGGGCGTTTATTTTGAGAAATCGAGGCTATTCAATGCAAACTTGTTGCCTATTATAATGCTGCTGATTAGATAGAGGACTTGATAAACTTTTTTTTCCTCTTGAAAATTCTTGGATCGACGTATATGTCTGTACTGAGTATCCAGATATTGGTGGAAATATACCTATGATTTCATGACCATTCCATTATAGTTAATTTCTAACTTTGTTGGTTTCTTCTAATTCATGCATCAGTGGCGTAACCAGATTAAAAGCGCTCTGGGGTAGTGTTACCTTATTAGTAAGCTGTGTTTTTTTTTTTTTCTTTCTTGAGCAAAAAACTCTTTCTAATCCAAGATAGGTTCTGTATTACATACTTTGCTCTCTGCTACATTTTCCTTTATCCCCTTAGGATTAATTCTTGTCTCAATCCTAGATATATTTTTGAGTCTGCTAAAGACAGCACTATGTCATCCCCCATATAGGGATGTGGTTTTAATCAATACTATGAGTTTTAGAAATCTTAAGAATTGTGTCGATAAATGCTATAAAGAGGAGAGGACACAAGCTGTCACCTTGTTTTAAACTTTGTTTTAAGGAAAAAGGTGTACACTTATGAATTGTTCCATTAAACTCATATTTGTGATTCCCAGATACTTTCATGTTTCCTGCTGGTTGAAGTGGATCTACTCTACCTCCAGACAGCTATTCCTCCTTGGTGTTTTCCTTTTCCAACTCAGAACCATAAAACTTCCTATGTCCAAGAACTCCTTCCTCTACGTTTTCATCCACAATCATTCTGTCTTTTAGATCAGAAAGTAGAGTGTTCCCTTTCTGGATCATCTTGTAACAAGTTCATGCTGATTTTCCCCCCTCTGCTAATTGCTCTTCAAAGTTACCCAACAAGTCCTTTCTAAAATTTTTTATCTTGTCCCATTTTTTTTCCTCTGTAAAAAGGAAGAAAACAAAAACTGACTATTTTTAGATTTTCACCTTTTAGTCTCATGACATAAATACTAACCATGAACATTAAAATTTGTATATCCCTCCTTGTAGATCTGGTGGCGAAAAAATTACTTTCTAAAATATCATATTTAATATTTTATGAATATGAAAAGGAGTGAAATAATGGGTTTGTTCTTTTTTAAAATGATGGAAACAATGAATGAAAAAACAAACAAAATAAATGAATCTTTTATTAATTATAAATAAATATTTTTTACTTCAATAAAATTAAATTTTCTCTTTTATTATTAACGTTTTAATTATAAATATGTTTAACCATTTACAAAATTGGTATTATAAATAACTAAATAACAATCTCCTACATTCACGCATTCACAAGCTCCTAGACAAAATAATGGCATCATATACAAGTTTTATTTTTACATTAAATAGTCAGATTGTTTGTTTTTCCTCTCACTATTTTCCAAAATTTGCATTAATTTTAGTTAAAATTGAGAATACAATTTTTGTAGTTTGCATCAAATTCTTTTTTATACTAGTGAACCAACGAATACCTCTAAAAACTATTTTTTTATTTTATTTTTTAAAAATTTTGATGCAACAGTAACTTATCTAGTGACTCTCATAAGGATCTTGACTTATTCATAATTTACCCTTCACTAAGGCTATTTGGTATAACTTCTGTGAAAGCCGTTATTGGTAGTTTGTTATTGTCTGGGAGCTTATACAGTTATAGTAAATATATGTAAGCCCTTATTATAGGAAATATCTTAAGTACAAATTTAATACATAAATATTTTAAATAAATATCTTTATGTCAGTCTTATATTGCTTGCAACCTCTATATCTATAACAATTTATATAAATGTATTTTTATTTGTGTGTTAATACATCACATTTTTTATTGTTATGTTATAAGTAGTAATGACAATATATCAGCTGTGAAACATTCATGATCAACATTGTAATAATTGATATCTTAAAAAAATAAAAAGTTATGGATCCTAATTAATTGTTTTCAATTGTATGAAACTTTTAATTTAATGCTTTTAATTTGGAAGGAAAATATTTTTTTTTTTTTTTTTAATATTTTTGCAAGTAATGTTTTATTGTTTTGTAGAGAAGGAAATAAAACTAAAATTTCTGTAATTCAAAGTTTTTCTGAATGACTTAAACAAATATAAAAAAAATATTATAATTGGTATAAATTAAAAATTTCACCATGCCATAAGTATATTAAGCACTTTAAACCCAAGTAGACCTGGGAATATATTTGGAAATATAATAAAAACAATAGTTTTTGTATTACGGTAAAATATTGATGATATCAATTGCAGTGAGAAAGATATTTTTTTCTTATAATATTTCATGAATTATAATTAAACTTTATAAAAATCAAATTTTGTTTTTAGTAAAACTGATACCCACATAGATCCTTCAATATGGTACCAGTTTATATGGTAAAAAAAATACCATTTAAAAAATATTAAAACCATAATAATAACACAATTTTCGATTAAAAGATAACAAATCAACACATGCAAATGATATTGATATTTATAACAATATTTTAAAAAAAATATAATTTATTTAATGAAATATAAAATAAAGTTTATCCTTCAGATTATATATACTTCTTTTATTACTATGTATTAATGATAATTTATTTAAAATTTTTAAGTCATGCAATTGATTATTCAAAATGTAAATGATAGAAAGTAGGCAGAGCGAAATTTTCAGAACCTCAGAAAAATATTATTTTTGAACAATTTATTTTTTTATTATTGATTCAATAAATATTCTTTAAAATTCATAGTAAACACTAATAAATAAATAATTTTATTTTTTATTTGCTAATTGACAAAGTTATGTATTGGGATATTTTCAAATATGTTTTAATTTTTTTTTAAATTACTGGTCATAAAATTTAATCTTTTGCACTAAAATTTGGTTAGTGTTCAATAGTATAAATCAATAAGGATAATTTTAAATTAAACTAATTAACTTCAAAGATAAAAATACTTAAAATAAAAAACAATGACTTCTTGCACACCTAAATGTTTAAAAGGTATAATAATAAATAAAAATATTAAATAACTATTTGAGAGATATATTATACAAGCGAGATCCATGAAGACCACAAAAATTTGATATTTATATTAAAACCAATATTTATATTAAAAAATATTAAAACCATAATAATAACACAATTTTCGATTAAAAGATAACAAATCAACACATGCAAATGATATTGATATTTATAACAATATTTTAAAAAAAATATAATTTATTTAATGAAATATAAAATAAAGTTTATCCTTCAGATTATATATACTTCTTTTATTACTATGTATTAATGATAATTTATTTAAAATTTTTAAGTCATGCAATTGATTATTCAAAATGTAAATGATAGAAAGTAGGCAGAGCGAAATTTTCAGAACCTCAGAAAAATATTATTTTTGAACAATTTATTTTTTTATTATTGATTCAATAAATATTCTTTAAAATTCATAGTAAACACTAATAAATAAATAATTTTATTTTTTATTTGCTAATTGACAAAGTTATGTATTGGGATATTTTCAAATATGTTTTAATTTTTTTTTAAATTACTGGTCATAAAATTTAATCTTTTGCACTAAAATTTGGTTAGTGTTCAATAGTATAAATCAATAAGGATAATTTTAAATTAAACTAATTAACTTCAAGATAAAAATACTTAAAATAAAAAACAATGACTTCTTGCACACCTAAATGTTTAAAAGGTATAATAATAAATAAAAATATTAAATAACTATTTGAGAGATATATTATACAAGCGAGATCCATGAAGACCACAAAAATTTGATATTTTTTACTTCATTTGAATTCTCCAGGGGGATTATAGTTTATTATGTTTTTATTTTTACTTAAATATAGGCATCACTCTTAAATTTATAAGTTATAGTAAATGTAATTTACCAACAGCCTTGAATACCTTAGATGCTACTCAATATTAAAACTTATTGTAACTTCAATGGTTTATTCAACTTTTAAAGATTGTAAAAAACGTTTTTCATCAACGATACATAGATTACTCGATTTTCTATTCGATGACCAGGCTTATATTCTCAGAATCTTTTAGATATTTTGTTTTGTGCTCATTAAAAAGCTTCACAAGTTCATCAATGTATACCGCATGGTATTTTTGAATAATCTCGTCTGATGGTTCAGCAGTTTTCGGTATATCTATTGGCTTCCCAACTGAAAAAAAATAAATAAAATAAAAGTTTTAGTATAATTATTTAAAGAAAAAAATAAACAGCAAAAAAAAAAAAAAAGTATCCAATCCTTACCAACAGTTGTTATAGGTGTCCTCATTGGTACAATACCGAATGAATATTGAATAAGTCCTCTTCCTTTAAGAACTATAGGTGCAAATCCGATAAGATCCTTCATCCAGGTCTGGATTCTATTCAGCAGAGAGCCAGGTGGGTTTGGGACTTGATCGTACAATTCGGTTTCGCCAAACGAAAATACAGGCACAAGTGAACACCTGTCGAAATGAAACTCATCATAATATAAAAACAATAATGGTGGTTATTGGAAAAATAGAGGATTATAACCAGAATTGGAAAATATAAGCAGTCAGTATAACTGGTCAGGGAAATGATTAAAAATAAAATTATAAATAAAAAAATGAAAAGTTCATAAATGAGTAAATAAATCCTTAACACGAATGCATAACAGTAACAATATTTGAGTACTTGAATGAATTCTCATTTTAATTCGTCATTGAAAAATAGTTTAAACAGAAAAAGTCCTGGATTGCTCTCATGGATATTTACTGAGATACTTAGCATTAAAGAAAAGTGGTGGGGACTGAGCTACTTCAACAGGATGGAGGCACGGCTAAGGTTGCCAAGTACCTAGTTCATACCGTTGGATATTTTATACTTTTTAGCTTATAATAGAGTTTCCAGTTTTATAACATCTTTCCACTTTTTCTTTGACCATATAATCTCTTGAGTTAGAATATTTAATTTTAAATATAATTTTATTTATTTTTTTATTGAATAATAATACAATCAGCCACTGTTGGAGGGCTATAAGTATTAAGGCTAAAAGTTCTCATTCATACAGTATATACAAGTAATACAGAAGTAACTATAAATATAAAAGTAAATAAATAATACCTATAAAAAAAAATGTAAATCAATAGAAAAAAAATGAAATAAAATAAAAAAAATAAATAAACAAAATAAAATAAAAACTTCTAAACACATTCATACCTATATACATTCGCCCAGGAATCTCCGAGCCAGCCTTTTCTCCCCACATGTGGAAAGCAAAGCAGGACTCCAGAGATCCCAGTGCCACTTTTCCAGCCGCATCACTAGTATTAAAAGCCAGTGGAGGCTGAAGGAGGGCACTAGAGCTTTAAATATAATTAGCTTTTACAAATAAATAAAATAAGCTAGTTGTAAAAATTGAGAAACAGTAAACAAGATTGAGTAATTTTGTGTTTCTTTAATATTATTTATTTCTTCTCATATTTTATTGTCAATAAAATTAAAATTAACTCTAACTATTAATTCTATGAATCTAATTGAATAAAGTGATAATCAAATATTAGTTGTATATGTGCCTTTGAGTTGACAGAATGACTAAATTCAATTTCAACATTTTTTATTATTAATTTTATTGATATTTCTTCTTGGAAAATGTATACTTTTGTATACATTGTACAAATGTATAATTTGTAGTTCTGTATTTTCACACTGCAATCACGTGGAATCAACTTATTCACGGTCCGTATAGATATAAATTTTCCTACGAGAAATATGACTAAAATGACTTTCCTCAAAAATGTTGAAATTGGAGCTAGTCATTCTGTCAAATGAAAGGCTCATATAACCCAATGGATAGTACTAGGAATTCCAAACGGCTCAATTTTGCTTTCATAGTGGATATAATTTTCATCTTACAAATAATGACATGCCTCAAGTCCTTATCTAAAACTTATTCTGATTAAGTATTAAGTTATTTTCTTACCCAGTTTGTAATGCAATTTTGACAAAACCTTTCCTCTTCTTCAATATTAATTTGTATGAACCAGGTTTAGCGTAAAATGATTCTGCAGCTCCACCTACTGCCAATGCTAAAACATTTCCTTTCTTTTTATCGTCCATCAAGTACACAATACTTTCTTTCGCAGCTGAAACAGCTCCTGGAATAGATTAGATTTGATTTAGCTACTAATACTTTTTAAAAATAAAGTTTACTTAAGAAAACAACATTAGCGAATGAGATTATGCAAGTTTAATTGATCACTAAAATCAAATTCAACCTATTAAGAGTTGGTAACCTGTGAGAATATATTTTTATTTTATTCTGTGAATTTTCCAAAAAATCAATTTTAACATGCCTCTTGAGAATTCGAATTGGCCATTGCTTTTGAATAGAGAATGCTCAAGCATACAACGACTTGACATTGTTTGGCACCACAACCTCAACGTTACCATCTAATATTCCTTTGTCGATGATTAATTACTGTTATTCTATTTTATCCTAGGCAAGAAGGGATATTATTTTTTTATTTCTATAGAGGTATAATCAATTATCACTAATTATTATAAGAATTTGGCAACAAAATTTTAAATTTTAGTTTAAAAAATTTGAACTGCTTAAGCATTTAGGAAATGCTTCTCATGAATATGTTTCTCATGAACAAGCATATTTAACTTTTGAACTAGAAAAGTTTAGGATTAATGTTTGAGCCCAATTATCAAACACCAATAAAAAAGAACGGTTGTTCACTAATTCTTATCTCACTCCAATAATTGGTTCTATAATTCTCCAGCTCCCGAAAATTTGGTAGAACCTTTAAAATTAAGAATAAAACATATATCATAGAGAGCAATGGGTGCCTTAAAGAAATCAAACAAAAATATCTTCACCTAAAATTGAAAACGAAACTTGAAAAATTATGATTTGCTTTGTAATTTAAAATACTAGCAATAAGTTTATAAACCTTCAGCTAGCATTATTTTCATTTATCTGTTGTGGTGGGATATACATGTGACAAACATTACAAGAGAAATAATTTAAATGGTATAAAATACCAAATAGTTATAAATAATATGTATAAATATATATAAAATACCAATAGCTGGTTTGCGAAATGCTGTATCTGTATATGTATAGGGGAAGGGGTGATTGAGATTACTAACATGTGTGCGTAGCACTGGGCTGCCCGGCAACCTGATAACAGAAGTTATAGGATACAAATAATTACAAGATGGCAGAGGGACTTTTAACTCTGGCATAATTCTCCCACACTGCCCTGCCCCAGGAAAACTCCTGTGTAGCCATGAAGGAGAAAAATAAAAAAAGATGTTGAAGAATACCCAGCGGAAAGGAGCTATTAAAATAGAAGTCCAAAAATGGGCTTAATTTCATTTCATATCCTTCCTTAAAATCTAAATTTTAAAAGCCAATAGGCAATGAATATTCCTCTGGGCTGGTTTAATTTTGATTTACTATAAAAAAAAAACTATCTAAAAATTAAAGGAAGTATACAAAAATTTGGTTAATTTTTATAATAAAGTATTTGACCAGCAATTGAAAATATTATAATATTCATCTTGGGACAACAATACTTCAATGAATTCTTTGTTTTGAACTCACCTAAACCAAGGACGTATTCTCTGAAAAATGGACTCCTGAAGTGGAGGTCTATGGTGGCAGACAACACATTCAATCCCGGGTAGAGAGATTTGACTTTGGAATAACCACTCCCGAAGTTCCCGAACATACCAGCACAAAGAATGCCATGAGGGTGGCAGCAGAATAGGTAGTTTTTATCGGTAGGCAATTCTGCAGTTTTTTCAAGACTTATCGGAAAATAATCATTAAAGTACTTCCAAAAAGGCAGTTTTTGCAAAAATGTAAATCTGAAAACAAAATATATTTCCTTATAGTAATTGTAATTATTTCAAAGTTGATTATTGTTCAACACTTAATGATTATTGTAACACAATTATTGATTATTATAACGCACTTAAAAACTATCAAGAATTTTATTGTAGTATCTATAATATTATGTAGAAATAATAAGTAAAATAGGATTTGAAGGTTTGATGCCAACAACACCAGAGTGCATGCATACTTTCTTCATCATACTCAATACGACCTCAAATCAATAGTACCAAACTTAGTTAAGTGGCCAAGCTGCAAAAATGAACTAAGAATCTCAAAACTAGAAACAAAATTTCCTATGAAGGTATGTCCGCAAATGCTTTGTTTAGGAGATATTGTTCACACCTAAAGATTTTCGTAGTTATTAAACAAAAAGTCTAAGTAAGTCCAGTCAATGACCTTAATTCCTTACCAAGAAGGATAATTTAATCTTGTGAAACAATAACACATATCCTGTGCCGTTCTGCCTGCCACTGCTGCTGTTAAAGAAAGATACTGAGCCTGTCATCACTTTGAACAACATGTAATACTTAAATTTAATTAATAAAGTAGTTGAAGCAATAAATAAGTTTTATTTAGTTAATGTAATGTAAATAATTAATAACAATGAAAATATGTAGGTGTGAATATCTCCTAAACAAAGTGTTTGTGGACATACCTTCATTGGAATTTTTTTTCTTGTTTTGAGGTCCTTAATCCATATTTTCAGTTTGGCCACTTAACCCTGAAACATCCTGTATATTAAAATATAAGCTGCTGTTACTGGTGGGTATATAGAAAGAGAGTATCATTATTTACTTCACTAAATTTTTATAAATTATTTTTTTAAGTTTATATTTTTATTCTTTTTACAGTCTTTCCTAATTTAAAGTAACAAGATTAATTAACTATTTTTTGCCCTAGTATACACCACATATTTCATGTTATTTTTTATTCTATTAATTTTTAATAACTACTATAATAGTTTTATTATGATTAATATGACAAATGTTTGTCTTATTATTTTTTGGAAAAAAAAATTACTCATTTCACTCCTTAAACTTTGGAAATATATTTCAAAACTTGCATTGATTATGTAGAGTAATTAATTTAAATTTCTTCTTTCTTTTTTTGCTTGCTATTTCTTTGTATCACTGTTTTTCTTTCCTAAAATTGTCAATTTTATCATGATTTTTGAGACTTTTTTCTTATTGTGAAGGTGTTAATTAATTTTTTTAAAACATTACATTCTTTACTGATAATTATGTAATTTTGTATCTTATAAAATAACATACAAAATAAAACATTTTGCAGACTGTAGTGTTGAAATGTAAGATTTTTATTTGATATTTAACAATTATTATGAAATGTATGTGTTTATAATTTATCATTATATTACATAAATAATTGATCTTTGTAATACATATATGATAAATTAATGTAATATCTGACATCTTGAGATAATAACCATCAAGATACTTTTAAAAATTTGTTATCAAGATCAAATTGAAATATTTTGATCATACATGTTCTATTAATAGACGGTTGTTCACATTCAATGATCCTTGAATGATAAGAAAAACAAACAGTTTTAGTTTCATCCTGTTTTTAACTATTTAAAATTTCATATGAAGATTATTAGTATTATTATTACTAAGTTATTTATTTCTATCAATTCAAAGTGACTGGGAGTGTTATTTTAATATAAAATATATAACTATTAAATTACATCACAGTTTTACTATTATTATGTTTTGTTCAAATTCTTTATAAAATATAAAAGTTTATAATTTTGTTATGTACTTTGTTTGGAGGAGCTTCAATTTTAATTCATTACTCTCAATACTGAGTATTACAGGTTTTTCTATTTTTTAAAATTATATTAAAATTATGAAGAAGAAAAAAAGTATTATATTTATAAAAATGTCACACAACACATTAAACAGTAACTATTAATTGAAATACTTAATGAAAATATTATTATTATTGTATTGGAACTACAACTTGATATCAATTCCTGATCTCCTTTAGTAGCCTTTTTCAATTGTTCCTATCTTGTGCTGCTCCACATCCAGCATGGAAGAGTCAGCCACAATGCGACTCCACTAAAGTAGTTCTTCCTCTGCCACCTTTATCCGCGATGTACCTCTGCCGTTATTAACTATTGTAGATCATTCTTAGATATCTGTAGAACATACCTAGCCCCTCTCAATCTACTAAGCCTCCAATAGTATACCAGGTCTGGTATCTTGAATAGATTTTTTATGTCTTGGTTGGTTTGATATTGTCATACCTCACTAACTCTCACGACTATAAAGATTTTACACATGCTCTTCTTTTCAAAGAAGGTTTGCTCACCAGTTTCGGAAATAATTCATGTTTGTGAGCTGTGAAGGAAAACTGGCAGAATAATTGTTTTATGTTGATGTCTAGTACTGTTAGACAAGGCACGGTTCATAAAATATGGACCGGGACTACAACATCAGTTGGCACATATAGTTCTTCATTTAATCGATAGAAGAACTTGGTATGGCTTTTTAAAGGTATATCTTCCATTAGTGATTTCCTCACCAAGTCTACTGATTTATTCTGTGACCAAGTATTTGTTCTTTGGAGCCCTTACTTTAAGACTCATTTTTGTAGCTGCTCCAGCTAATTTTAAAAATCTATCAGAGACAATGTGGAAGGAGCACTCAATCATGACCTTGCGTAAGTAACTAAAAGTTGTGCTGCTCCAATGACTGGCATAATATTCTACTGACTTGAATTCGGAATATCTAATTGTCTTTTATCCTATGTAATGATCAAATGTTAAATCATTAACCCAATATTGTTTTCTGTAGACACTATAATAGTTAAATAAATTATTAATTTTATTTTATATTTAATCATGATTAATGTAAGTGATTTCATATTTTGTTACTTAAAGATAATTTTTTTATAAACTCATTCATGCTACTTATCAATTTGAAAGGTGAAAGAAATATTTTTTTATAGGATTTACTACTCTTGATTAGTCTGTTACGAGATAAGAACTGCAGGTGATCTTGCTGGTCTCCTATATTTTCCACACAGTGTGTCTGTCATGATATACAAGTCAAACTCTCTTATCATTCTTAGTGCTTCCCCATTATGCTGGACTACTAGACATCAATAAAAAATTCTAGTACTCACCATTTGGGAACTTCAACAAGTTAAAAATTTGAATTTTACAATTGCTTAAATAAAAAAAGTCCTATTATAAGAGCTGATATTGTCTGTTTTCAAAATCTTCAGTTTTCTTTTAAATCTCAAGTTCAGGCTCCATATTTCTAAAAAAAGTGTTAAAAAGTATAAATTCATCATTTAAAGACCAATTTTTTTCTGATAGGTCTGGAGTTTGATTTTCGATGGTAATCTCAAACAACTTGAAATTACGCAAGTATATTTATACTTATAAATTAATTCAGAAATGTCTTTAGGAGGAAGTGCAATACAAAATCTGTTTATAGCGCTCTATTATATTATAATTAATAAGGCCAACCATGACAGGAATCATACTATTTCGATTAAAATTAACACCGCGGTCAACAACATGAAATGATAATTACAATTGGTAAGATTATTAAACTGTTTTTCTGAATAATGTGGGATTCTTTTACGTTTTCATTTAGTGAGAATGAATTTCCAAGTATATATATTTTTTTTTCCCTTACCCTCCCTAAGAAATTTTAATCAACTACTGTATATATATTCAATTATGTATATATATGTGATAGGGATTGGTTTATATATATTATATCATTACGACTATCTAATTATTTCCAAGTATAAAATAACTACTTCATTTATTAGATAACAAAGATTGTTAGTGTTTTGGGGTAAAGATATGAGACATATTGTATAAAATTCTTTAAAAAATTAAAATTTCTTTTCCTGAAGGGAGACCTCTCGCTCTTTGGATCTTCCCATGCCCAAAACGATATTCCCAACATTTTAAATATTATTTTTATTTATGAAATCCTTTTAATTCAAACAATAGGAAATCATAATTAATAAAATTAGTAAACATTTAAATGATACACATATAATTGGTCCAGGTATATTATTTGAACCGAAACTAGAAATAATTATTGCCTTTTGTTATTTTTGAATATCTATCCTTTAATAACTTTATTTCTATTTGTAACACTTTCTATTTTATTTGTTGGGCTCATTAATTAAACAATCTCAAACAACTTATTCCATATCTTATTAGCGTAGACATTTGTTCCTTTTTTTGAACTCTTCTCATCTACCACCGCATTTTATTTGAGTAAGCACTCTTGATGGATAGATCTGAGATTTGCCATACCTATCTTGACCTCCTTCCTTTCATGTTGGTAGGTGATTTAAAGAAATTATAAATAATTCCATTTTTCTTCTCACAATTTAACGGTGCGACTTTTCTTTTTTACCTTCATACAGTCACAGTCATAGAAATTGCATCACCCAGTGAAAATTTTATCAAATTTTATTTTACTAATCAGATTGTTACTGCAAGATCTACAGATATTTCTTTTCCAGCTATGAAACAATATTCTAAAAACAATTGCACTATTAAGCTGTTCAATTGTCCGTTTGTTTTTATTTCCTCCCAGTTTCTATAGTGCCTTTATTTATTTTTTTTCAGAACTATGACTACCATTGATTATTGGTACCCTATTCTCGTTACTATTTTCCATGAAGATTCCTTTACTTCATGTAACATCACAATTTTAATGTTTTTTGATGAGGACAGTTTTTGATACAGGTCATAATTTCTCTTGGCTTTAGTTAAAACTGAACTGAGAAACATTGTTGAAAGTTTTCTTGTAACTTTAATAAGTAAATAAAAAGTAAAACATTCAATGGAATAAAGTTATCAACTTATGTATCAAATGAAATATGTGAGTGAATTTCTATGACTACGACTGTAGGTAAAGGATTTCTCTGTATAGAAGTTTATAAAGCGCAAATACAATTTCCATATTCACAAAATTTAATTTAATAAAATGTAGATTAGCCAATAATTTTAATTATGATTAAAAATAAATAAAATACTCTGAAATAGGTACTCACCTTCTCCCACCTTTGTATGGAGTTTCTCGATCATAATATTGCCAAGCTAAGTAGAGGAGCACATATGGCCAATAACTTGAAAAGAAAATTAAATAAGCGGCAAGCCAATAACATATAAAATTTCCAAATGCGAATGTAACAATCCACAAAAATGCACAGAATGTTTCAACACGCCTTTTAAATGGTGTGTTAATTGGAGCGAACTTTATTCCCATTGTCTCCATTACTGGAAAATAAATTTAGATCACTATTGCATATTTTATTGTAACTACTATTATTAAATTTCTAAAGTTGATTATATTAAATGTTATAAATTAAAAATAAATTTATCTTAGAATAAAAAATAGTATCATTACTATTTATAATGTTACCTTATGGTGATACTAAGAAAGACTGTGACCAACTCAAGGGTCACTTCTTACTAATGACACTGAGGGCTCTTCAAAACAAGTTATCACAAAAGGAGTGACCTCTGTCTGTATTTACTAACATTAGCAAAAATTCTTTCTCTTTCCCCTGGAGGAAGAAAAATATTATACTCGGTCCTTTCTTTTCTGTCAGATTCTAGTGATATTTGCTCCTGTAGACATGTAAAAAAAAAAAATATATATATAATATATATATATATATATATATATATATATATATATATATATATATATATATATATATATATATATATATATATTTATAGAAAGAATTTGAATAAAAAAAAAAAATAAAAATTTTGTTTCAAAGAGTATTAATTCTTCTCTCTATTATTACTTCTTCTCTCTTTATCTTTATTTAAATATTAACACAAGTGTGAATAATTAACATTTTTGTTTTCTCTTACATTCTTTATTCCTCTGTACAAATACTAAATATGTGTCTGATGTAAACTATCGTGATAACCAGAAAATTAAAAGTATTGCAAAAGAACATTAAGAATTTTCAGTTCTCCCTGCATTCATTTATTGTATAAATACTTTTTATTATCTTTTAGCATATTTACCTCTCGGAAAATAAGACCCTGAATTGTGAAAATATGATAGTAATATAAAATCATGAAAAATTGGACTAAAGATACTTTATCTTTTATATACAGGTAGATAAAAATTACAGTAATGGAATAGGAAAAATAAATAAACATTTTTAGATAAAAATTAAGAAAAATAAAATATAATGGAAAAATATTTATAAATAAGTTAGATTTATAAAATATAGTCAATATTTTGGAAAATAAACACAATAATGACCTCTTGTTACATTATAGGATTAGTTATTCTGTAATTAAGTTAAATTCAATAATAAGTTATTTAAATTATAGTTTGTTATAAATTTTGTAAAACTTTTTGATTTCAGCCCTGCAACTATATTTCAATTGTCATATTTTTTATCAGTTTATAATAAATGTGTTCTATTTGTACATTACATGCATTTTTATTTTCATTAAAATTAAAATCAGCTACTTTTTAATAAATTGGTTGAAAAATTCACCTAAGGATAGTGTTGGAATAAAAGCTGCACTTTAAATAAAAAATGCTCATTTAATGGCAAAAAAAAAAACTTTGAAAAAATATTATGCCTAATAATAAGTAATAAAAAATTGAGTAAATAATAGTACTTTATTTTCTTTAACAAATATATATTATATTCTTAATACATTATTTAATGTTTATAATATTTTTCATTTAGTTCTTAATTACTCACTTTCATTGTTAATATGTTTTATTAAAATTGAATTTTATTTTATTTTTAATGAATTCTTTATGAAATTTATTTAAAGATTGTTTAACTTTTTAAATATTTACAGTTTATGTTTTTCTCCAATTTTCAAGGTGAATTTAAGAAATTAAATAAACAGAAATCTCTAGGATTATTCTACAACCAATAGGATGAAATATAAAACACAATTTAATATCCTAATTTCATTTCTAATGAATCTGATTGTTTATAAATAATAAAGCTCATTTTAATTACTTTCTTACAATAGTTAGTATTTTTCCCCACCTACTGGGTATTAAAAAAATAAATTTAAAATATAACATTTTAAGAAATTTATTTTTTCCTATTGTAGTTATGGTTTACAATGAATTGGTATTAAATAATTATTAATCTTTTTGATATTATAGTATGTTGTATTAGTTATCACTGCCAAATTTTTTCCATGTTATTATTTTTATTTTGCAATTTTACTACTTCATAATTCATCATTCTAATAATTGAAATTTAGAGATATTTAAAGCGTAATATATTTTCACACTTTTCTTAAATATTTCTTAATCGTTCACTACTTATTTTACTTTTATCTACTTATTTTATTTTCTATTTATATAAAATTTATTATTCTCTTGTTATAATCATAGTTTTGTTTTCAGCATGCATTTTTAACACAAATTTTAAATTATAAAAATATTTTATAATAAACAGACCAATTTAAAATATTTGCACATGCTTTAAGCACTTCTGTCGAAAAATGTAGTTTGGATTGGTTAAGAATGAGCCAGCGGATTAAGCATTATTAAGAATAAGGATTGTTTACGAATTAACTGATTCTCCTCTCATAAATTTCAAATTAATATATATATATTTTTTATATATACATTATTATTAAGAATCGTTAAAATACCAGGGGGAAATAAGTAACCATTCGGTTCCTAAATCTCCAATATTTGGATAAAATAAAAATAAAAAAGAATTCCTTAAATTTAAATTAATTTAAAAACTTATTAAAAGGCCTGTTTTTGTTACCTTGATTGGTAGATAGATGTTCAAGAAATCAGTGTTGAACAAATTAATTATTTTTTACATTTTTTAAAAAATAATTTATGATGAATATTTTGTAATCTTGACGTTGACACTTATTTAACAAAGTACTGAAGATAGCTACTGTGACACACAGTTATCTCTACTGAACTCCTGCCCAGCATTCTACTTGTCGGTTATCTAGTTGACCTTGATCCACCCTTACTACCATTCATTATTATAATAATAAGTTTAATTAATAATATTGTTCAAATATTATATATTACTATAATACCAGTACTAAAAGTGAGATTATAATATATTTTTTTTTAGTAAAACTAGATATTTTTAATTATTATTGTTACATTATTTTATATTTATTAATTATCATATGTGGATTAAAATTTTTATATCTTTATCAGAAATACAAAATCGCATATCTTCATTAGCATTCGATGCAACTAATGATTTTTTAAAATTAATTTAAATTGGTAATGGTTTTAATTTAGTATTAAATTCTCTTCCTTTCTCCATTGACCCTATGGAATATAATTTTATTTTTTTAATTTTAAAAGTAAGAAGGATTTTTCATTCCTTTAAAGCATTACTCACATATGTTTATATTACATCTTGGGACACTGGATTTTATCAGAAAGAAACAAATGATAATAAATAAACTTAAAAAAACAAAACAATATTGCTACTAATCAATTACTATAAAAATAATGACAATAATCAAAATATAAAACAATAACCAATATACCGTTTTTATTAGCATTCTTAATATTTTAAACATAAACTAATTCATAATTATTTTATCTCGAATAATACCTTTTATTTTAATTTTGTATTCCACATTACTACCCTTTTAGCTTGTTTCAAACGTTCATTTTTACCTATATCAAGTTTTAAAAAAAAATTGTTTTAAAAATTTATGGTATTTTAAAAATATTTTCATATGTTCAGTATGTTTCTGTGTCTCCTTATACAATGTATAATCATACATACTCGAGCATAGGAAGTCAGTGCCTTGATGAGCTACCTCGCTCCCATTATCAAACGATTATCGCGGGAAACAAGTTCATTTTAATCCACTTGTCAATTTTTCTTCATTTGTTTCAGTAAAGAAAAACAAATTGTCAAGTTGGGTCTTCCATCTTCATATTATTACAGATTTACATGCAGTGTCTTTCCTAGTAGGTTTCTCAATACTAACCCACAGTAGGAAGGGAAAACTCGCGACATCTATTTGAATCTGTCTAAATCTTTTTTTTTTTTTTTTTTAGAACTCCAAAAACTAGATAAACTGTTTTGTTGATACCTTGTGTTGTTGGCGGAGTTTCCGAGAATATTTTCAGTTGGCACAATATATATTTTTCACTGTTTTTATTGAATAGTTCAATTTAAAAAAAAAAAAATGTATAAAGTTCGGTTCATGAGCGAAAAAAAAAGGAAAAGAAATATAAGTTCTCGTGCGGCTGCAGATTCCGCTCAACCATGATCCATGGATCTAGACAGATTTGTCAATGTCCTTGAATCCGAGTGAGTCGGTAGGATGGGGACTGTCAGTGAAGCCACAAAAGAACCAAGCTGTGCGTGGCCTGTCGCTGCAACATAGAGACCAGAGGTGCCCAGAATGTTTCATGGCGCAAGTTGCGTCATCAAAATTTTTGAGGGTGGCACATTTTGACGGGGTATTAATTTTTTTAGGGAGGCACATTTCAGTGGTTTCATGAATTTTTGGAATAGAAAGTTTCAAATCAGTTACAAGAGAAAAACAGAAATCAAACTGCAGATAAAATATAATTGTATATGATTCACGATCTTTTAAATTTTACTTTCGTTTGCACCGTTATTATGAAGAGTAAACTAATAAAATATCTTGGGAAGGGGAGGAAGAAGGTTCATGCGCCATCGACCTTGGGGAGGGGGGGGGAGGAAATGGGCACTCCTGATGGAGACCATGGTTCGTAGCAACGTGAGATTGGATGACTCCAGACTATCACTGCTTTCAAATGTAAAATCACAACAAGCGGGCAAAGGTCTACATGATCTATAACGCTGAGCAAAAACATAACAAAATATATTTATTTTATTTATGTATTATAAAGGGCCTCAAAAATAAATCCATCCTGCGTCGTGATACTGCACATGATTATAACAGCGAAAAAACAATATTATTATCTGTTAATTTCTTCAGTATTATCAGCCATTTCAGCGCATCGGGGTTAAACCTTAAATGTCATAAATTATGCAAAAAAAAAAAATTGTTTATAATATAAAGCAGTTTTATTCTATTGTTATAGAATCGAGTGTGGGTGGTCACAAAGGTAATTTTCTTAAGTAAACTCATTTCCTAGTTTTAAAAAATGGAAAGATAAATATAAAAATTACCCAGAATTAAAAAAAAAAAAAAAAAACTTCTTAAATATTCTGAAATGAATGATTATTAATCTGCCGGTGATGTCTTAGAAGTTTTGAGCCTAAAACATCAAATGATGAAAAGACCTATAGCAAATTAGAGTGGTAAGTTGTGTGATGCGCGTACCGCACCAGATTATTTAAATTGGTGCTAAAATATTAATTGAGTTAAAACTGTTTCATTAACTCTTATTAATGATGTAATCTGTTAATTACATTTCTTTTTTTTAAAGATCAAACCAAAATCTACTATTTTCTCGATCAACAGGGTTACCTTTGCATCGATTTATTTTTTTTAAATATTAAGAGGATTTGATGAACCCAAAGATTTGAGCTGATGACGCTGACAATTTTTGTCCGCACACCAATTCATTTAATCTCCTTCGGAATCTTCCCATATACGTTTCCGCCTACCCCTTGTACGTTTACCTATTCGGTTCAGCGTTGATTATCCTTTCAGTTGTCTTTTCTTTACCATTCCGACTTTACTTCAGCCTTCAGGTGACACGACTACCTTAAGACCGCCTTACATACAGGCTGTTGTAAGGATAGGTCATTGACTTGCTACCTTGCTACGTCATGGTTCGATCGTACGGAGGTTGTCGTTGTGCTAGGCCACGCCCTCTCGATGTGGGTCAGTGTCAGAGGAACCACAGCTGCTGTACCATGTGCTCAGCTCCGTACGGGTACCTACTAGTGCACAACTGTCATGACAGCCCGGCTGGATATAGGATTCATAAGGTAGTCTTCTGCACGAATAAATGGATTTATCTGTTTTTTTATGGTTCGATACCGAACAATGTTGAGGAAAAATATAGACAGAAATTTATACTTCTACAGTCCATTTACCCAAATTTTAACCGTGCGAGTGTAAACATATCGGTATATATTCATATTTAAAAAATGAATAATAATAATAATATTAAATTTTATCTTCTAAAATTATAATTACTTTTTAATATCGTGGAAAATCACTATTATATTCTGATAAAAGAGGATACTTGCATAAATACGTTTTAATTTTATATGAAAACCAATCTACAATTACATTTATTGCTTAAATTAGTTACATTACTATGGATCATATATTTAAAAATATATTTATATTTTTTTCTTCAGGACTCCAGGTTGAATTAAATTATATAAAAATATCAAATATAATTATTTATATTTTATAGCACTATTCTAGTAATTTTCAATACCTGTTATGGAAAAAAAAAATCAAAATACATATCTCATCACCAGAATGAAACCAAAAAAAAATTACATTATTTCACTTAAAATAAGGCAGTAGGTAAAAATATTTTTTGTCTAAAAAAATATTTTTGCGACAGAAAAACAAATGTTGGTAATATTTAAATTAACTTATCCTTTCTTTAACTGAGATTGTATTGTATGATAAGACGATAGTTCGAGACTAAAAGGTCTAAATGTTATTATATAGGGTTAATTAAAAAAAAAAATTAAGCATTAATACAATTTGTGATTCCCCTGTGATTGTTACCGAAAATAACCAACATTTCGGTTCTAATAAATGAATATAGGACTTTGTTTTTTATAAACTTGAAATTGACGAATATGCCTATTCTAAATACAATACCTCACGAAAAATAATTCGTGTTGATAGAAATGTTTATTCTCACTCTTTTTTGTTTTTTATATGATTATGTAAATCAAAATTACACTTATCCGTTGAAATTATTTTAAATAAAAATAAAGTAAAAAATATTAAAAAAAAAAAGTATTTGCCTAAAATCAAAATATTCGATTTAGCTCTCTTGGTAAATAAAATTATACACAGATATTTTTTTAAAAATGTATTTCTTGAGAGATATTACAATCTGTCACAATTAAGAACATTTATAATAGTGTTTAGAGAGCTCATTCACACTCCATAAACAATAAATAAAAATAAATAATACAGAAAAACAATAATACTAAAAGTAAATGTATATAAACTAAACTAAACAAAAAGAAACTAAACTAATGAAAATAACTACCCACATACACACATGCTTCATATAATATCTAAAAAAAAAAAATCATTCACTCAAGATCTCCGAGCCAAGCCTTTCTACTCACTCGTGGAAGGAAAGGCAGGACTCTAGTAGATCCCAACGCTCCTCACTCAGCCGCATTACTGATACTAAGGACCAGTAGAGGCTGAGAAGAGGCGGTAATCTCACATACATGGCTTGAGTGGAGAATCTGGCCGATGCCAAAACATCAACGTATACCTGTTCACAAAAGGTGTCTGGGCCATTGCCGCTTCAACCTTCGAGGAGGATTATAGGGATGGATGGTGCTGGATTGGGATTGTGTAAGGGGATTTGGATGATAGATAAGGTTCTGATGAAATGTGGAGAATTTTTCTGGGATAAGGTCTAAGACAAATGGGATATTAAGGTCATGGTGTAGAGTTTTGTTGGTTATATGGAGTGGAACATCGACTATTGTTCGAAGGACTTTAGATTGAATGCGTTTGATGTTAGACAATTTTGCTGTCCTCCACAGTTCAAGTCAGTATGTCCACATAGGTTTCAGGATTGTCTTATAGATAAGTAATTTGTTTTCAATTGAAAGTATAGATTTTCTGTTGAGTAGTCTGTATAGTTGGCCGTATCGTCGGTTGAGTTATTGTCTTTTGAATCTAACATGTGGATTCCATGTTAGTATTCGGTCTAAAAGAAAGTCAAGATACCGGACTGTGTCTGAGAAAGGAAGCCTAATGGAATTAAATTGAACTGGTGGACAAGAGTTATGTTGGAGTGTAAAGGAAATATGTTGGGATTTGGTTTCATTCACTTTGATACGCAAGATATTACACCAGTGCTCAATCAAGGAGAGGTGCCTTTGCAAATTTGAGGATGCTATTTCGGGATCAGCATTGGATGATGAGATTGCGGTGTCATCAGCGAATGTTGCTAGGAAGGAATCAGGATGAAGAGGGATGTCATCGGTGAAGAGGATGTAAAGCACGGGACCAAAGACGCTGCCTTGGGGAATATACAGAACGACACTGAAATCTACGAATTTAAGAAACTTGGATGATAATTATAATCAATAATTAATTATAAGGAATTTTCAATCAGTAACCTATAACGGAAACAAAAATGTTATTACATGACAGTTTGTGATTTTAGAATAGCTTATAACCCATCCACGATTCAGAAGACTAAATAAAATATTAAAACAAAATACGGAAAAAATAAGTAAATAGGGCAGAAAAGTAAGTATTGATTTTAATAAATCAATAGATACTCCTTTAAGATTTGAGAAATTATTAAAACAACAATTTAAATTGAGACAAAACGAAAAAAAGAAAAGTGAAAAATCGTGTGTTTTACTTATTGTACTAGAGGTATTCTAACTCAAAAGTTAGATTGTCATAATAATAAATTCCCTAATTGTTTTAAAATATTTTATTTCGAGTTTTTGAATGAATGATAAAATTCGAAAAAAAAAACAATATATATATATATATATATATATAATATATAATATATATATATATATATATATATATTACTACTTATTTCCGCCATTTGACTTTATTTTTATATCATACTTCATGGAAGCAAATTTTAATTATCCTTATTCGATACAGGATTTAATAACAAAACTGTTAATATCGAATTTAATTTTGATTTATAATAGAATTTTTTTTTGCCTATAATGAAAGTGTGTTTTATAAATTATCTTTGATATAGTCGAAAGATTTTTTTTCCACAATTGATCTAATGTTTTTTTAAATATTAAATATCAAGACCCTATTCCCAAATTTTAAAATAATAAATATCCCGATTCTCCATAAATATCCGATTCCAAAAAAATATAATAGGCCAGAATCCCTGCTTATTATTGTTATTTAAAAAGAAATTTACATTTTCAGAATTCCTATTGGACGGTATTTATAAATAGAGCTTTACTTGTAAAATAGAAAGTTTTAAGAATTTTCTTCGTTACATTTTATTTCTGGTCTAGACTGAGGTGATAAAATCATTTTCTTACATTATACAACATTTTTTAATCATTTGAGCTACTTCCAAAATTCACAAAAAATAAATAAATAAATCAACCCTCATACTTGTGAAAATTTATATCAGAAATAATACAAGCTAAAACAGGTTATAGCGAAACATTCATTTTGACCCTGAAACAGTAGTAAACAATCATGTACTATCAGTAGTTGTGTAATTGATTTTATTTTATTATGAGCATTCCGTCAGCGTATTATCATCATCGTTACTCTTTTAACTTAAATTGGGTACTCAGAGAACAAAAAAAAAAAAAAAAAATACTTATATATTTGAGCTACAATTCAAGTGATAAGGAACGTGCATAAGAATGAGATGGCACTTTTCAAATAATAAAAGAGGATTCATCTTTAGATAAAAACTTGAACTGTCTCGGCGGAGGTATGGTGGGGACTAGTGAAGTGGCATGAGTCTGCGATCCACCATAGCATGACGTATACCGTTCCCAAAGACGATGCTGTCAAACATGTATTAATAAAATACATTTTAAACTAATTATTTCTATTCAGAGACAAGATGAAAAATACGAAAACCGAAAGATTTTTCTTATATGGAAATTTCGAAGCTGAAAACACTACTGTCATATAAAATGTATAAGAAACACGACGGTATAAGCTAGCCACTGGCAGGCCATGACCAAGTTTACATTCTCTTGAAAAAGCTCTGTCCCCACCACTTTTACTCAACGCTAATCATCTTTAAAAATATGCATCAGAAAAATTGCTACTGTTTTTATTTTTATTATAGTAGAATTATAATGCGAGGGAGTGGGGTAGCCTAGTGGTAAGGCACTGATTTCCAATGGTCAAGATCCCAGGTTCGGATTCCGGCTCATATCAGAAAAATTATTTATTCTGTTTCATCAGCCGTGGGGCGTCCCTGGAGTACCCTCCTGCGGCACACCCAGCCTCTGTAAAGTGGGTACTCTTAATTAAATAATTAATTAAGGGGAAAAACTGGCGGTTGAGCGTGACATCGGTCAAATCACCTCTTTGCACAACCGTTGACTTAGAAACACTACTTTTCCTAAATAGTATTGAACCCAAAGACCCTTTATGGTATTTTTTTTAAATTTAAACTTAATTAAATTTATTTTTATTTTTTACTCATGGTTCTTAACTTATATATGTACTTATTAATTTATATATGTTAACATCTAATAGAATGTCCTGAGCCCTAATTATCATTTACTTTTTTCGAATGGTTGTATCCTGTAGTTGTATCGATTATATGTTTAAAAAAGTTTCTGTAACACACAAGGTATCTCTAAATATATATATATATATATATATATATACAAATATACAAACCTTAAATATGAAATTTCACTTTCGTATGATTTTTCGTTTTTGAGCTAGATTGTTCATAGACACACACACACACACATGTATTTCCGTTGCAAACTCAGTCGACAATTTTCACTATCGTAATACTATCCTTTACTATGTATTTCATATATAGGTAAGTGAAAGTAAAAAATAATGAAATTGTTTTGGGACAGCTAATATTTACTTATTACTTCATACTTTCAAAGAATAAGTATTAAAGTTAGTAATTACGTTATTAACTTACATACTACTTTTAAAACGAACGAACGCTGTAGGTAATTTTCTAGTTCACTATGAGTTCAAATTTCCCCCTTCTACTCATCCACCATTGTTATGGTACCTTTGTTGTCCTAAAATAGTTGTATGGGCCCTCCAATATTTAAAATCTACTTATTATTAATATTTAAAAAAAAATAATGCTCTCGCTGTTATGTTAAAGTATCTTTTTTTTTTTTGTTGTTTTTTACATACTTATAACTATTGCAATCAGTCTAAAAAAAAGCGTGAGCAACTGATTCAAGATGCGGAATTAGTGTTTAGGCCCATATTTCTTTGGAATTTCAATGTTGATGTGACAACTATTTTTATTATTAAAAGCAAAAATATAAAATCAAGAATAATTTGTGCAGATTGGTCTTTTTACACATTTGCTATTTTAAAAACTAATCAATACTTACAATTTGTAGTTACTTGCTAATATCATACACTGGACGACTATTGAAATAAAATTTGATACCACAAGTAGTATGTGATGATCCGTCAGGAGTATAACTCTGTTACGTCTTCAATTTCCTTGGATTTTAGGTATAGCAAGGTATAAACTGAGACTGAAAATGGCGGTGTTATTACCTTCCATAGGTAACCTGCTGCTCATATGTAATATTTTAAGTGGTACTTCGATATTTTTTTTTTAAACATTTTATTGAGCAATATTACAATCTGTCTCAGTTAAGAACACTTATAATAGAGTTCAGAGAGTACAAGTACTTCGATATAAACGACTAAATAAGATCGTTGCTGTTTGTTGGATATTTTGTTCTCCATGTATCATTACAAGAACAGTAAGGACGTGTTTATCTTATAATTGAATAAATAAATTAATAATAATGCAATAATATTAATATTATTGCATTATTATTATTGCACTAATCTTTATAATTAGTGATATGTAATATTTTTAATGGATCATAATATCCTCACCCCTCCCTTCTCATATTTCATTCAACACTTATTAACTCAAGTTTCAGCAAGCTCTTTTATTTAACTTAAATTTTTTCGAACTTTAGGATCATTTACGTTTTAATTAAATATAAATATACATACTAATTTCGGGGATTATGATAATATGTCATATGTGTAAATTACAGCTGTATCTTAAATAAAAATAAAGAAAAAAGAGGCTACACCACACCAGAGGAGTTTGGACTTAAAGTCCATGTTAACATCCGCCTGAAACTTCGTAAATAGTTTAATCTCATCGTAACCTACATCTATTTTATTTACGAAAACTCTTGGAATTGGGGCGTTTTCAATCTGGAGAACGGCAAACTTTGCCTATTTAATTACGTACTAAAAACTCGGAAATACCCATTTGCTTTCTACTTGGATCGTTAGATAATTTGATCACGAAATAGATAAAAAAGGTGGCCTACTAAAATATTGGGCCGTTTACTCTATATAACATCGTTATTTTCCAAATTTGGGGGTCTAGGGCACGCCAAACGGCTCGATATTTTTAGGTATATGTGAAGGGAGTGGATCTTGTCCGAATTGGAAAGTATATTTTAAATCAGCAGAAATCACCGATAGATACGAGATATTATGTAACGTGAAATTAATTTTTAAAACTTTGGCTGGATACACTCAAGATATTGGATTTAACGAATACAAGAGGTTATTGAAACACTTTGTTATTCACATCACTTGATACAAAAGAAGCGTCATACTTTTAATTTATCTTAAAAGCGTTACAAACACTTGTTAAGAAAAAAGAACAATTTTCGATATTTTTTATTAAGCAATCAACTTCATCCACCTTATCGTTTCGGAAATGGGTTGATCAAAGCTTTAAAAGTTCTACTGATAAAGGAATAGAAAATGGTAAAAAAAAATTATTATCTTGTTATCCATATAAAAGCTATTTAACCTCAAATTTCTCCACTCAACCGATTATTCTGCTTGGCAAACTTGATTAAAGAACTTAAAAAACTTATCTGACACTAACGCATATTTATTGTATACTTCTATCTAGAAAACAGCTCAAGTGTTGAAATGTAGCAGGGAGAAAAATATATTCTGTACAAATACGTAACCTCCAAACCTTCGTAATGGTGTTTTAGAGGTTCTGAAACAGATATAAAATGCATCCCGGTTCTCTTTCGATTAACATTCGATACTGTGAAATAGTCTATTATTTTAGGCAAAATTTGACTAAAAAATTTGGAAACGAAGTTATCCAAAATCTTTTGTTTTACTATAGGACGGCGTACGCAGCTTTCGTATTAGGGAGAAGGATAAGACCCAATAAAGGAATATCTCATTAAATAAATGATTCCAAACTGTGTAATGTTATACTAAGTAGATTATTTTTATTTCAATTTAAAAATGTTTCTATATGAAACACAATTTTTACATAGAAGAACAATTTTTAAAAAGTTTTCTTGGATTTTCGACAAACTTTTTCAAAACTTCTTTTTTCAAATTATTTAGAGAGGACAACGTCCCTCTTTCCCGCTCTAATCTCCCTTGCATACGCCCATATTACTATATAGTATATACCATATATAGTATATACCATTCACAGACGTACCTTAAGTTAAAATCGCATCGATGGGAATGCATCGGATCAGGTTAAAAAATTAAAGCTTTTGTACGATTATTTTTTAATAATTAAAATTACAAAAAGCAACCAAGAGATTCGAAATTAATCGATCTTTGATAGAAATGCAAAGGTGCAAAACTAGGAAACATGAAAAAACAAAGTCTGGTGCGGTGTGCGCATCACACAACTTTCACTTACCACTCTCTTCTTAGCAGAAATAAGTATTTTCAGGCAAAGCGAAGCGAAAGTAAAAATTATTGACTCTATATTTATTTATATTTCATTGTGGGTATTTTTATTTGTACCCTCATATATACAAATTTTAATATTTATGTCGCTGCAATCTATACTATTAAATATTAAATAATACCAACAATAGCATTTATGAGAGCCACATATGTATATTTATATAATATTGTCAGTGTCCGTATTATATTAATCTCATGATACGTATGGAAGCGTGTTCTAATCTATCGGGCGAGTTCGCTCGTATTCCTTTGGTTTCTCAATTATAATTATTCTCCGTTAAGATCTCTTATTTATCCTTTAGTTAATTATCAATTTTTTCATATTTTATATTTAACCATTTTTCATATTACAAATTAATGGGAAACGGTCAATTGTTTCGAATAAAAAAAATTAAAGGTACTTTAGAGGAAGCTAATACTGAAAATTAACCATTTAAGCTCTGTTAGAGAACTTCAATCAGAATAATAACCACATTTTATTTAAAACTGCTTAATTTTACACTAATATGATGAATTTAATCAAAATCGTTTGAGGGGTTTTCAAGATAATCCTAAAAATGTGTTTAGTCCATTATGTATAGTGCCACTTCTGGTCAGCCGATTTTGACCAAAAAGTTGCTGTAACATCCCTAGCATATAAAAAGCTTAAATATGTAATTTCACTTCCGTAGGACTTTTCGCTAGACTGTTAACACACACAGACCATTTTGCTGGATTTGGTTATTTGGACTCAGGGGACTTCAAAACGTGCATATCTGTTGCATATCAAAACTCAGATAAAAAATCTTCACGATCGCAATACTTACCCTTACTATATATTACATAGATACGTAAGTGAAAGTAATAAATCAATAGCTGATTTGGAAGGTGTCTGGTAAGATCACCGGGCTCCATAAACTCGCCTTTGACCTTAAATTTATTTTTAAAAATCACGTAACCGTAAGATGCACTTCATCTATTTATATCAGGGGTACTAATTTTTTTGTCCGCGGGCCACATTGGAATTCCCATTATGTCCGCGGGACATGACTTATGATGTAAAAAAACAAGTTCGTTCTATGAATGACAAGTTGTGAAATGAGCTTTCTAAGAGAAAAAAACTATTCCAATAAACGTTGTAGTATCCTTGTATTGGAGTGATTTACTAAATTTCTTATTTTTAATATTTTACCATATAATCAAAGAAACGAATTGGAGGTGCTTGCCATAGTTTGAATACACTTGGTTCATATCAAAGCCACAGCATTATGGCACCCCTGTTTATATGCTTCCATAGTTTTATTAAAACTAGTGAAATGTTTGTTACTTAACACGAAATTCTTTAGTGACTCAGTAGCCTAAATAAACATTATAATAATAATTTAAATAAATCGAGACCGATTTTAAGCATCTTGCTTTATGAACTACATATCTTGGCAATTAAATCTTGATTTATGCACTCCATGAAGTTTTTTTAGGGAAAGAGCTTGGTTAGCTTTTTGCATATATGTATTATAATGTATATACCACATATTTTATGTTTGAGAGTCGTTTTTTTAACTTCTCTCTTCAAACACTCAGTTCAAATCGTATTTTAGAATCATATTCAATGTAAATAAGTTACAAATTGACATTACCAGAAAAATTGCATGGTAGATATAACTTATCTTATATAATAACAGAAAATGTTAGCAGAGGTGCCCACACCCTTCCCCCCATGGTTGATGGTGCATACCCCCTCCTCTAAGAAGTTTTATGGTTCTCCCCTTCTTTAAAACAGTACAAGCAAAAAATAGAATTGCTGTTCCACGCTCTTCCTCCAAATTGAACCCCCAGAAAAATAGGATTCCTTCCAAAAAATTACTACTCAATTAAAATATAAGCCCATTAGATTAAGGATCTAATCTAATCTTGGAGGTAACTTTGCAGAGATTGGTGGGGGAAAAAAATTCCTGCTTGTTTCCATTTACTCTCAAAGTAAATTAATTCGCGATTAATTTTATTTTGCAGCTTACCTTAGTCAGAGACGAGTTTTTTCCAAAAATAAACTGTTAGGTTAGAAATCAATCTAATCTCTGACCCAATAACTTATACAACTATACAATCCCCTATACAAAGGGATAAATCACTATACAATCTAAAACCACACACAAGTAAAAATAAAAGAATGAATTTAACTGTATGTTGTAGGTTACTTATATAATGTATAAGTAACAAAATAATTCTAAAATAAAATGATTTGTTTAGTTTGTTACTTTTGTAAATTAGTATCTTTCTCTTATCTCAGATTGGATAGCACAAATTGGAAAATGCACTTTTTGCAACTGTCGAACTGAGAGGTATATATTTAAAAAACTTGGATAATAAAGATTGATTGAATTTTGTTCTATAATAATTATATCTATACTTTGTGAGGTTAATAAATTTACATTTTCTTTCAGAGATAATCATTCAATTTTTAATTTTTTTTTTTTGTTTCTTCATTATCTTTATAGATTTATTTAATGACAGTTTTTTTCTTAATGTCCTTTCAATACTTTCTAAAAAAGTTGAAGTGTGTTTTTAAAAAATCTTTTGTTAAAATTTCAATGGATTCTCGAATCGAAAAAATTTTCTCCTACTGGGAAATTCTCACAACCTTGTGCATGAAATTCTGTAGCAACTATTATTACACTAAAATCACAAATAAAAATATGTTCTCATTTAATTGATTATTTTTCTTTATAAAAAATGGAATTTTTTAAATTGTATTCAAGCCATAAGAAAACACTTTACAAAACTCATTTTGTTTAAAAATTTTTCTTGTGAATTCAATTCCAGTCCTTATTTATAATAAGAGTATGATTGTATGTATGAGTTGATTTCTCCTTTACACTTTATCTTTTTATTTTTTAGCTCAGCATCTCATTTCTGAATTACTTTATTCTTTTATTTTAGCCATCTTTGTTTAATGTTGCCTCCTTCCATCTAAACAAATTAATGTTTCTAGCATCTATAGCAACATTAAGTTTTGATCATGTATATATTCTTAAAGTAGAATTTTTATTTCTCACTGTCGTGTTCAGTTCATATGCTAGGGCTGGAGAATCCATGTTTTTGAAAGGTAAAATTTTGTTACAGAATCTTATTTGATGCATTCAAAGGAAAAAAAAAAAAAAAAAAAATCAGTAGCGATCCTACTTTATTATGCTCATATTCTGATCTGTGCTATCTTTCAATATATTGTTCTTCGCTGTTACTATGCAATCAAGATTAAATTAATTCATTCAATCTGAAAATTTTGCTTATATCATTAAAACAATCAATAGCTATTCTGATGAAGAGCTTTCAGGAGAAACTAAAAGAGTACCTTCTCATCATCAAACTTCTGTCCCACAATCCATGTTAAATTATATTGATGTTTCTCTTAAGCCTATGTCGAATCGCTCATAAGTCTTCACCTGATACTGTACTCAAACAGTTAATTAAAAAAAAAATATATATATATATTTATTATACTTATATATAAGTAATTTATTTATTACTTATATTATGTAGTACCAAAATAATTCTAAAATAAAATAATTTGTTTAGTTTGTGTACTTTTGTAAATTAATATATTTCTTCCATCTTAGATTGTATAGCAAAAATTGGAAAATGCACTTTTTATATCCGTCGAACTGAGAGGTATATATTTAAAAAACTTGGATAATAAAGATTGATTGGATTTTATTCTCTAATAATTGTATCTATACTTCAAAAGGTTACTAAATTTTCATTTTCTTTAAAAGATGAACGGCTTTTCTTGTCTAATAATTTTCCTGGAGTTTTTAAAATTCATTTCCCAGTATCTTAAGAAAAACAACACTATCTATTGAGTTCCAGATAAACCAATTTCTTGTTTTTTTTTTTTCCTCTTTATTTTTTAATTCACAACTGTCAATGTCCACTGACAACCAGTGAATGAGATAACTGTACAAATAGACTAGGAGAAAGGGCTTGGTAGGCCTGAGGAAGAGAAAAACCAAGTGGTCATGTTAGTGGTTAATTAAGGAGATCTCTCATCCAATTCCTTTTCAGCCTTCTGCGGATGTTATCTGGCATGTTTTTATTAACTTACAAAACAATATTAAATTTACAAGGAATATTAAAAAACAAAATAAGGTTTTTGACTTTTGTTAATTTTTTTTTTCACTAGTCAAAGATGTTAAATTTTTGGATTTTACAATAACCAAATAATGTTAAGAAGGATTGTTCTTGAAGGTGATGTTAACGATACTGGGTTTCGAGATGGTTCCAAGTTCTTATCACAAGTTTTCAACAAATTGTGGACTCAAACAAAAGAATGAGTTTATTATCCATTTGTGTTGATATTTTATCGTGTTTATTATTTTTATAGTTTGGAGATGTAGTTAACCAAAGGTGAAATCAAGGAGAAGATCGTTGAAGTACAGTGAGAATTTTTACGAGTAGACGAGCAAATGATTTCTCTACTATTCTTCAATAAATCATATTGTAGGTTATAATAACTTTATTATCGTAGGTCTGTAACCTAGGCAGAAATCTCTACATATATGAATAAATTGTGTGTTTCAGTTCTCAATCTTCATATGACATATCCATGGTATCCTTATGTGATTCCTCATTTTTCTATCTGTTTCATATTGTTGCATTCATACTATTGAATGAATTTTCTTTCTAATCACTG
The DNA here is from genome assembly GCA_928085145.1 of Nezara viridula. Classification (NCBI taxonomy): domain Eukaryota; kingdom Metazoa; phylum Arthropoda; class Insecta; order Hemiptera; family Pentatomidae; genus Nezara; species Nezara viridula. Next base: position 38,855,535 of record OV725083.1, read on the forward strand.
GGTGCTTTTCAAAGCCAAATATCTGCCAGAACTTGTTTTACGTTCCTGTAGTGACTAGAATCCCAACACCCTCAATTTGCAGGAAGGATTGTAATTGTTGACTTTTATTTCATGATAGAATGAAATAATAATTCTCAACATTTAACACTGGGTTGAACAGATTGATAACCATAACTTGAATCTGTGTGGCTCTAGCTTGGAATGTGTATCAGTCATTTTTAATTTATTCAGGTATCATATTCTACGCATTGATGAAAAATGTTCATTTGTAGTTAATGAAAAAATAAAATAAATAACAATATATAACTAAAACATATTTTTACTTTAACTTATATGAATTATATAGTAAGGAGAAGTATTTATTTATTTAGATTATGAGATCATGAAAAATTTCAAAGCCATGTTTTTTAAGAAAACATACTTTTGGTGTCTCCCGAGTCCAAATAAGCTGACACAATACATGTTTATATTACTTGAAGAACTAAATAATTAAACTAATATTAAATTTTTAATTTTTTCAGTGTTGACCTCTGTTCTGGAATCTCTGCTTGTGAGCATTCCACAAACAATCCATTTTTCTGTGAATTCTCCAATAATATTTCATCTCTGTAAAAGCTATAAATTACTGAATAAAACTTTTGTCTATTTCGGTTCCATAATAAATTGGATGTGTATCCATCAATCAAGACTTTTACTTCAACTAAAGCTTGAAGCGGAGAAATCGTTGGCCGGGAGGAGGGGGGCTGGGAATCTTCCAAACTTGTTAATAATTAACTTGACATAGTATTCACCTAAAATAAGGTTGATAATTTAGTTTGGAAGGTGTATTTTTGAGAGCGATTAATTTGATGGTGTATTTGACGTTTAACTTATGACTTCAATGATAAGTCAGTTTTTAAGGCTTAGATTTTTGTGTTAGAAGTTTGTATACAATCATGCAGCCTTTTTCAAAATGCTGCAAAACTTATTGAAGGTGACAGAATTTCGGTAATCAAAGTATCAAATGGATTTAATATGCTGATGCCCTAGATTTAACCTTTTCCTTATCAATATATATTTTTTAAATAATGATATCTTATTAAAAAGATCATTTTCGGGTTTTTTATCTAGTCCAACTATGGTTGAATTCTAACAACTGATCAACAATGTGAACTTTGCTAAGCAGTTCTTGATAATCAGTTCTCAACAAATATTAGGTATTATTAAAGTTTATCATAATAAATTTAACAAAAATAATATAAAACTCTATGCTTATTAGTGTTGGTAGTGAGGACATTGGACTATTTTTAAGTCAGTGATTAATAAAAAAATATATATATTGAACAAATTGGGACCAAAAGTAACGAAAACAGTTACGACACCTCTGTCAATATTTTATTTTTTTTCATCTTGCTAAAAAATCCAAAGACAATATCCCTCTGTAGAGTAGCCATGCTAAATTGAGATGTTTATTGGTTACTCTCAAATTAATTAATTAAATTATTAATGTTGTAAAAAAATAAGTTATTTTTTTTAAGTTCCATACATTTTATGAATTTTTCTCTGATAAATTCTCTATCCTTTTTTTTTTTTTCTTATTCTTAGTAACACTATGATTGAGTCCTGTATTTCTATTTTTTTTACAAATTCCATGACATTTGGCATATTATTTGTATAAAAATATTTTTTATTTGTAATGATGTAAACACTAGTATTAAAATTATATAAATAGAAGTGACCATTAAAAAACAATACTAGAAAAAATGAATGAAGAAAGAGAAAGAAAAACTCGAAAATAAAGTAAAGCAAGCAAAAGGAATTTTAAACCTAATTTTATGTTGTTTTGGGGATAATGTTCTGGTTCCATAATACCCAGTTGAACATTGATGTGGTCTTTTTGCCATCTGAAAATTTTCTTTTTATTTCCACATCACATGCACTATCTATTTAAATTATGGAACCAAGATATTTAAAATGTTTAATTCTTTTTAGAATCCCTCCTGGATTCAGTTCTATATCCTCATTATTGAATTTCATGTGTTCTGTTTTCTCTGCATTAATAACTAGTCCCCACTGCTGGTATTCCTCATTTAATTTTCTTAACACATATCCAGCATCTTCTGGGTCCTGTGCAATGATAACCTGGTCATCTGCGAAGGATAGATTATATAGGAACACCTTTTCTTTCAACTGAATCCCCATGGGTTCACATTTTATTCTCCATGCTTTCAAACAAATGCCAAGATAAATCTTGAACAGAGAAGGAGAGGCACAACATCCCTGGAGCAACCTTTGCTTGTTGGGAAAGGCTCAGAAAGGTGTAGTCCCATTTTGACCCGGCAGGTGTTTGTTTCCTTTGTAGATTTCCTTTATTATACCTATCAGTGTATTATTATATTAGTATTATATCTATCTATTATTATTATATCTGTCTATTATTACTATATCTATATTCTTTATTATATCTATCTTATGAAAAATGAGAGAATAATAAAAACCAAGAAAAAGGATTGGTTAGATTGATAATTATATTAAAAACAGGAAAAACAAACTAAACCACTAATAAAAGGAGTTAGTGGGTGTCGATTAAATTTTGTTATTGGTGGTTTAGCTTTTTTTTTTCCTGTCTTTAATATAATTATCTATCTATAGCAAAAGTTAGTGGGAGTCGAATGGCAAAAAGGCCCCATAGGTCCACTTGCTAGACTTAGTCTCCCCACCACTACCAGTACCAGTAGTGGGAGTCGAAATCTTTGGAATGTTGTGTTCTTCTTATTCTTTATTGTTTTTATGTTTTATGTTATGTTCTTATAGTTCATTATTTCATCTGGTAACCAATTTTGTTTTCCTATTTTTGTCAGTGATTTTCTGTTTTAAATTGTTGAAAATTGGAACTCCCATACCAGACTGAAACGACTAGAAACCGCCTGACGTTTTCGACTACTGCAGCACTTACTAGACAAACGCTCTAAACTTCCAACTATTTACAAAAGAATTGTATATATTACTATAACAAGGCCTATTTGGACATACAGAGTTCATCTATGGGGCTCCACAAAACCATTGAATTCCTCTCTTATCCAATCCTTACAATCAAAAATCCTAAAATCCTCAATGCTCCTTATTTTGTAACAAATAAAATAATCCATGAAGGCCTTAAAGTTCCATATGTTTTCGATTTGGCCCAGTCCAGATACCTATCCTTCTATAATAAACTTCTGAACCATTCGAACCCTCTTGTTTCAAACCTTGCTTCCTCTTCTATCCCTAAAAACCCTCCGAGGCATCTGAAAAGAAGATGGCCTTGGGACCTTCTATTATAGAAATATAATTGGAGTGCTACCGATGTGTAGTTTCTCTTCATGTTGTACATGTAATGTTACTTGTTCAAATTTACTTGTTGTATTTATCATTTATACAGTAGTAAATTTCAATAATAATAATAAAAAAAAAGAAATTGTTGAAAAGAATATTTTCTTGAGTCTTCAAATTGTATACCATCTGACAGTCTCTTTTTTAAATTATTTTATTTACATTATAAAATTTGAGGAACTTTCAATGATGAACACCATATTCATCTCTATAAAATTTAAATACAAAATAAGCAATTCATTAAATAATATAATTTTGAGATTGTCACACAAACTAAATATCATCATGTACCTTAAATTTTTGGTCTTTCTAGTTAAAAAATTCATAATTTTAACATTTTTCACCGTTTGGTTTGATATTTAAAATTTTTTATGTTGAAATTAGTAAGATTTTAAATCGCTACAGTTAATAAACTAAAGTCTTAAATGCATTATTATTATTTTTTATTTATTTATTTTTTTCATTTCATTTCATTTTAAATTCATTTGTTTATTAATCTCAATTCATTTATTGATTCTACTGCTATTTTTTAAAGTTTATTCATTTATATATTTTTTATACATCTTATTACCTATAAATGTCTATTATTATCCTTATTTATTTATTTATTTCTATCAATCCATTTCTTTATTTATTTTTTTTTTTATGTTATTTATTTATTTTTTTTTTTTGTACCTACCATCCAAATAGTATTAAGTGATGTTATTTAGTTGATCGGGCGTTTATGACCTGGATGTTTTGTGCCTAGACATCGAAAAAAACAAATAAACAAAACTAAAGTCTTTATAATAAATAAAATATATAATTTTATTTGCATTATAACTTATGTTATAAAATGAATTGTTAATTTTATAATTATATGTTCTATTTTAATTTTATTGAGATAAATATGGTGCTCAGGACGCCTGACAGATTTTAAAATGTAAATAAAATAATTTTGAAAAAGACTGTCAAGTGTTGTTATACATACAACTTACAACATTTAAAACAATATACAATATTGTTCCCTCTACATTCTCCCTGCATCAAGATAGTTTTCATTGAGTGTGTTCTATTATGTTCATTTTTATTAAAATAGAATTGGAAATATTTGAATGTTTTTTGAGTTTGTCCATCAACATTATAAGTGTCTGTATTTCTAAGATGTCTGTCCACTAGTAAGTGATGTCTTATTTAAAATCTTTAATTATTCCCATGCAATAACAATGGCTACAGTCCACTGTTACTTTAAATGAATTTGCTGTGTATACTGACTGCTATAGTGGTATGAAAATTTTTCTTTGAAACTTATTAATTTGTTTGAAAAACTTTTTTATTTGAGGATTATATTTGTTTTATCTGTATAGATCTAGTTGAATGTTATTATAACTTTATTTTAAATATAAAATCCACCAGATCTAAACCACTAGATACAGCGCCATCTATGTATCCATAAGAGAACTTGCTCCCCACTTCCTACCTGTTTCTAACCGTTGTTAACAGTCATCAGCCTACCCTTGTCAACGTCACTTCGTTACATTCAGGTGTGTACACCGATTATATTTCTTGATTTATATCATGTGTTTGTTATATACACGTTATATAATTATAATAACGTTAAATTCGGGACGTAAAGTAGTCTTTTGATAATAAATCTCTTATAACGGCAGTATTATTCCCTAAAATTTTGATAACTTCATCTTAATTTTAAACTTCTTGTTTACATTTACGAATTATCCTGTGTCAAATCATCGTTTTATAATTTCTATGCTTTCAAAGCTTCAGTTTAATTCTATCCATGCTCAAATAATGCTGTTTTCGGAAGAAATCACCATTTTTAATATTATATACTATATATTTTAATTAATCTACTCAATTTGAGTTTTAAATACATTGAGTAGACATTGGGCGGTTATATTTCTCCTTTGAGATAATTGAACAATTACCATAATAAGATAAAAGTTGCATAACTTGCCTTGGATCGTGGTATACCTGAACGTTGAAATAAAAAAAATTGTTTGTGAATTCTTGAGTATATTTATTATTATTATTACGAAATAATTTATTAAACTTTTAACTTAAAAAAATAATTAAATATTGTTCATAATTTTGGGAAAACATGACCTCTGGTATCTTCTATAAGCCATAATATAAACATATTGCTTTAGTATTAAGAGAAGCAATAACATAATTCTATTATAGATATTTTTTTTTCATAACTGAGTATTTATACAGAAATTAAAAAAATTATACGTGCTTTATTTTGTATAATTTACTCAAAACTTTATAAATGTACTTGGAAACAATTTGGTCTACAGTTTATAAACCAGAATTCTCGATTCTTATCAATCTTCAATAATTTCCCAAAATTCTTTTTTATTATGAATAAATTAATACTTTATAAAAAATAAATTGAATCTTATATAGATCTTAACGATTAAAATATATCATATTATTCATAATTATTTGCAATTTTTAAATATTAAGTGTAATGGTCATTTAATATAAATGAACAATTCGGTCGGAGAATATTTAAACTTTTATAATAATGTAGATTTTTGGAGAAACAGGTGCTCATTGTTGACATTAATGTTATTTTATTTCAATATTTGTAGCACTTTCCTTGTGAGTGTACAACAAGCGATAACGTGTCTCATCGAAAGAGAATCTGTCATTATCAGCTGTTTTTTTTATTTAATTTTTTTATATAATTTGTTTTTTAAACCGATATTTAAATCAAGTTTAAAAATTAATTTACAAGATTATCTTTCCATGACATCTTAGTATTCTATGATAATTTATGAAATTATTATATTTCATATACTATTATATAAATTTTTATTCTTTGCTAGACTTTTGATTTCCATAGTCCTGAACTACCAACCTGTAATGTTAAGTCAAATCCTCAACTTTTCAAAGTTTAAGTCTGTATTTTTTATTTGCAATTGTGATGTTTCATAGTGTTTTTTTTTTTTTTTATGATATGAAGTTAAATATTTATTCATAAATATCCGTAAACATATTTTCGTTCTTAATACTGATTTAAATATATCACATTTTGTTATTTTATTGTCATTTTAAAAGTGCTTATAGTCTAAATTTCAAATATTTTCTTAATAATGAGTTAAAAAATGTAATAATAATTTTATTTATTTATTTTTCCGCACCCCATCAAATTATAAAAATAATGTTTGTTCAACAATTTTAAAATAAATAGATATTTTTTTTCGAGGATCGATTTTTCTATAATAGATTCTGTGTTTCTATAAAAATTATTTTATTACGAATGATCCAATTTTGAAGACAGATAAAAACTAGGTCATATTCGTTGATAATAGAAACCTTTGTCAATATTCAATCACAAGATCAGTTTATTATGAACTAAAATTATGAACAATTTTTTTTTTTAATGGAGTAAGGCCGAATAACTAAAATATCTTTTTCCTATTATAATAATTTTACATGTTGTTATATAATTAATTATATGTCCCGTAGAGGTCGCTCATTTTACTTCCCCTGGAAGTTTATCAGTAGGTGAATCACCCCGCTTCCGGCTTTATGCTCTTTTATGCTTCTAAAGCTTTTTATGACACTTTTGTGATAATAAAAGTTTCATAAAAATAATAATAATTATATTATATAAGAAAATAGATATAAGAAAGATATTTTAGCAGCTTGCCACAAATAATAAAATTGTATAATTTTTTTTTTTTATTACAGTTGCAGTCATTCTATTTCTGGATTTGTTGATATTTTAAATTTCGGTGATAAAAAAAATACTCAAGGAATAAAATCGAAACGAAATCAGTTGTCGTGGATGATAAAGTATATTTTGTTTGAAAGAAGCTTTCTATTTTTATAGAGAATATAATTTTCTTTTCTACAATTTATTATATCATTTTCAAAGTATTTTATAAACAATAACACACAGAGTTACTAACATGGCACATTATGTTGAATATCGTAGGTGCACAAGGAATAAATTTCAAAATTAAATTAAAGTTATTGTATACGAAGTGTTTACAATTTCTTTTTCTTTTTTAAAGTATATATTTGCATTGAAAAGTTTTTCTGTTTTACCTGATTTGATTGGTAGTCATTTATTAGTAGTGATTTTTTTATTTGTTGTTGTTTCGGGTCTATGATGAATGGGTCTATGAATTTCGGGTCTCTATCTGAAAGATTACTCTACTTCAAATCTAACTCATGAAAATATTAGATGTGGTTTTATTTGAAAAGGATTTGAGGAAATCCATGATATAGGTTATTTTTTTTCTTTTAATTAAATATCATACAGATTTATTTTTTTTAAGTATTGGTCTTATTCTTTTATTATACTTATACTTATTATTATTATTTTGTTCTTTTGTGAGGGAAGATGTAACAAGGTGCGTATCCCTAGATAACTGGTTACTTTAGTTTAAAAACTTGGTACCTGATTATCTATCTCTATATAATCAGAACTTTGTACATATTCAAAGTATTGTGGTAAATAAAAGTTGTGTGATGCGCTCATATAATCATATTGGTAAGTGTTACTACGAAGTTCCTAGGAAGTTATTCGAATGCTCGCTTCCAAAATGGTTCCTTACAATCTGTGAATTTCCTCGAGTGTTGTTGACAAGCGTTTCACCGCGTTATCCACGGAGAAGACATTGGTCATGGTGTGTGAAGGTGCGTAGGCCGCTCATGATGTGCTCATGGGTATAAAACCTTGCATATAGATGCCAGATTATGACGTGTATGCTTTTATGTATCCTATTTTATTACTCTTATTCCATACGTAACGTATTCGCATGCGTGGAAATTAAGTTGAGTATGTAGGAAAGTTATCGTATTAGTGGGGTTGGATTTGAATTTGAAATAGAATTGTTTCACATACGTTTTACTCTCACATACTTAAACATGAAATATAAAGTAGGGGAAAGTATTGTTTTGTTAAAATCCAAGTTTCCAACGTTAATACACTTTTCAAAGCCTCCTTATTCAAAACAACGAAATCTCGCATAATGATCCATTCGTGTACAAGTGAAATATTTAGTGAAATTTAATTGCGAGTTTTCAAAATTGTTCCCTCTGAAGCACGGGCTGATCTACGGAGGGGGGCTGACTTTCGGTCTGAAACTCCTCCCCCCCCCAAAAAAAAAAAAATAAAAAAATAAAATATCTGGTGTGTCCACTCACACGACTTTCCTACCTATTTCAGAAATTTTTTATATCTTTACATATGTTCATAAAGAAACAAAAAAAAAAAAATTGAATTAGATTTATTTTCCTGATAATTGATCAAAGAAAAGATTTGGGTACGATTTATTTGATTAACTAAAGCAATGTAAACCGGCTAAAGGTAAATCAGTGTAATGACTTCAATACTCTCTAACATTGATGATCAAAAACTTTTTACCATAGCCTGATTTTGTCAAACAATAATTTCTGTCAAAAATAGAGGAAATAGTAAAGCTTGTGTGATGCGGGCAACAGATTTTCTTACTCTCACTTAGTCATATTTTTTCTTCCATTCACTCCTTTCTGACACCAGGATATGAACCTGTTAGATGAGCTGTATCATCGTTAATACTGGTTCGATTCCGACGATCCTTTTTTTTTGTTTTGTTGGTAATTTAATTACCTTCCAAAAGTTTCATTGTAAGTTCTACCATATAATAAATACACCCTTAGCGAGTTAGGCCCCAAAACATTTTTCTTTTCTTTATAACTTTTTTTTTCTGAATTTTCTCGGGAATTTAGTTCATATACGTAAATTGAAAGGACAATTATTAGAACATTATGGGAAAGTTTCATCAAAATCGTTGTTAGATGTTTTGCCGTTTTTAGAAAAACATGTTTTTCATTTATTGCGCGCAAGCTATTGAGCATGGAGCACCGAATTTCTGTCACAGCCATCAGTAGTCAAAACCCAACAAAATATAAAAAGAAGCAACAAAATGGGTTCAGTACTTTCCGAAAAAATCTTGCCACAGACAGACAGGCCAATGGCTAAAAAAGTGTTTTTCGGACTCAAAGGGCTCTGGAACGTATAGATCCGTCGAAAACCGCATATCGGAATTCCTAGTACAGGTAGGAAAGTAAAAACATGGTGAAATATTACCATGTCTTATGAAAAAAAATATTAAAAAATGTTTTCTAAAAGTATTATCGTTCGTGTAATCCTATATATTATTTCTAAAAGGCATTGTTTTGTTGGTACGCTATAACTTCGTCAATTCTTCATCAAATCCAATGATTGACCACTCCTTTTGAAGATATTCTTCTCCTTCACGTGCGAAAAATAGTCCCATCCCCCCGAAATTTCTGGAAAAAAGTTATGGAGGAAAAGAATCTTTATTTGAGCTTAACTCAAGAAATATGCATTTTCTTTCTGGATTGTACCCATGATAATTAGAAAGATTACTATATTACCTACAAAACAAAAAAAAAATCGCACAATTATTAACAAAGATACAGTCCATTAGTTTTGGTATACTTGATAATGCCTTCCTGTTTAAATATATTGCATTTATGAGTTGAATAGTCTGCTACACTTTTTTTCCTGGCTGATATATTAATTTTATTATTTCTTAAAGACATTTGGTTGGTCTTACATTTTATTTTTTTTTAATAATTTAGAAAATCCCACGATCGGGGAATTATTTTCCCTTTATTATCTTTCCAGTCAGTGTTTAAAAATAGGTCCTAGCAAAACAATTTGTATAAATATTTTGGTCTATTATGTTTAATGGAATATTGTAATCGACTAAGGAAAAAATATTAATTCCTTCCTTAGTTAATACATACGAACTACTTATTTCCATATTGTTTTGCTATTTTTTCAGTAAACAAAATGTTCTGCGAATTATTCGCACGGGACAACTAATTATATTTAATAGAACTTCAAGAACCATTTATTTCATATATATAGTTAGTTTATTTATTTTTCTTCCCAAGTAATTACTGTTATATATTTTTTTTTATTTTTTTTTTGTTACTATATTTACAACTGTATTAGTATAAATCCATCAAGTAAACCTGTACAGAGGAATATAATCACATGAAGACACTTGTTGGGAAACTACTAAAAAAAAACCTGAAAAACTTTTTTGTAGATCTTGAAGTCGCTCCTATAATAATTTTCTTCTAGTTACGGGACACCTTGTATAAATCTTTAGAAAGTACTGGAGATCGGTGCAAAATTTAATAACTGTTGTAGTAAACGAATAGTTGTTGTAGTTCATTATTTATAATTTCTTTTATTTAATAGAAATTATACATACCAAATATATAAAAATATATATTTATATAAAAAAAAAATATATATATTATATAAAAAATATATATTACTCAGTACTGTCTATTGTGATTATTTCAAAAACTGTTTAATAACACTTAAGTGTAAAAAAAAACCGTGGAATAAGTGCAAGCTGATATAAATATTTCAAGTAATATTTCTACGCTAAGTAGAGTACTAAGTTAAAATAAAATTATCTTTTCGTACTTGATCAATCGTGATTGATAAAGCCATATTAAACTTTTTTCATGTCAAATTTATGTTATTTTTTCCAAATAAAATTAAAGTTTTTCCAAGTAAAATTAAAGATTTTCCAAACAAATTCAATCTTTTCTATTTAATGTTCAACTTTTGATTTATTATAAATTTTCAAAATATGTATTTTAAGGAGCGATTATTATGTCACTGAAGGTGTAGTTTTTTTTTAATTCTGTCGATTTTAAGATTTGATGTTATGAAGTCGATTTTGGATTAGATTTTTTCTAAAAATTAAAATAAATCGAAAGCTGAATTGGCTTGGATATATTAGAGTGTATCTTAGAAAAAATTGAATTTGACTTAAAAATAGTTAAATACAATTTGGAAATGCATGCTACATATATATTCTTTAAAAATAATTATAATAGAAATGATTTGATTAAACCTTTTTCGTTTTTAACTACTGTATTTAAAATTTTCAAAAGAGATTTTTATGGAAAAACGTCGTTAGATTTTTTAAAGTAATTTTTTAATTCTGTATTTCATTGATTTAATTATGTTAATAATATATAGAGGTTTTCTCATACATTCCCTGATTATTTTTGAGTTGATTATATTTTTAATAATTTGATCAAAATTGTTGGAGTCTTTGCTAGGCTTTTTTTTTTTAGTTTTCACAGTTTTGATATACTTGATATGTGTATCGTTTATTAAATTTAAAACGCTTATTAAGTTCTAGTCTATTTTAATTAAAAATCATCGGTATAAAACCTAAAAAATATATATATATATATATTTACAATTTTGAAAACAATTATTATTGTATTTTTTTAACCCAGTTTACAGGAAAAAACTATATATTTTGTGGTGATCATGAATAATTCTATATTGATTCCTCATTGACAGAATACATATGCATCTGTCAACGACGTCATCGGATGAGATTTATAAATTGTTATTGTGCCTTGTTAATAAATGCCAAGCGTTAAATTTCTCTCGATTCTTATTCGAAGGTTTTACAAAACGGACTTCGTAGCAATTTTGCCATCTCATCGCAGATGATTTCTCCAATGTTGTCGCTGGAAATCTGAAAGCTCATGGTCACACAGTCGTACTGTAGGTGTGATGGGAACTCCATGTACGTGTCTGGACGGCTGAGCCTTTGATATTTTTTTTCTCGTGTGGGGGTGAAATAGGTTTTTTTTTTTTTTTTTTTTTTTTTTCTGTCCGGATAGTAACTCGGTAAGATGGAAATCATCCATCCGTTATAAATGTGTGACTAGGTTTCGCTGATTCACCGGTTATCCGGAATAATGTGATCTGGTCTAAAGTAAAATAAAAAATATTGATGTGAATGCAACTTATTAAAGTAATCCACAAAAAATACTTCTAGGTAGATAATTAAGACAAAGTTAAAAAGTTTAAATGTCGATACTACAAGCAGAAATAAAGGACTATTAATCCGTAAATTGTGAAGAAAATAATTCATAGTGAAGCCTAACCATTATTGAATTTTTTTTAGGATATGCGAAAAATTATATTTTCTATTCCAATTTTAATTTCAAAACTAATCAAAAACGCTGCAAATGATTTCACAATGGTTTATTATTTCCAAACAATTATACATCTGAAGTAACATTACCTTCCTAGTTACAAAGAAAAATAAATAAAAGGTGATTCCAATTAATGCACTAAACTTTTTTTTGCATGGGAGCGGATAGGGGGAGAGTTTGCTCGCGGGGGGAGGCATGCGTGTGTTACAGCATTTTTATATTATTATTTATTGAACACGTCCACTGTACTTAATGTATTTTTTATGTATTAGGTTAGAAATAGAGAGGAGAGAATGTGAGGAGTGGGAACATGTATAGGGGGAGAGAAGGAAGAGAAAGGGTACAGAATGATAATAAATGAATGAAAGTAATATTAAAAATTATAAAATAAAAAAAAGGAGAAAAAAAAAATGAAAAAAAAAAATAATAATATATATATACGTATAAAATATTGTATACTATGCTCATACATATTGTTAATCCTATATAATTGTATAATAATTTTAAATAATGTCTGTACTGATTAATAAGTATGCTGTGTTGTTAGCAACCCAATGTAATTGGGCAGCACCATTTTATTCTATTTTATGATAATAAAGTGATTCTCTCTAGTAATAAGCAATAAAAAAATTAGCATTAGCTAAATAACACATTCAAAATTCAAAAACCAATAGAAAGAAAATAACCTTTGCAGCAGAACATATAAAAAAAAACCAGAGACCATATCTTTTCTTCTAATTGTCCGATCTTAACGAATTATTTTTTGTTTTTTAAGAAATTCTATAAACTTTTAAAAAACATAACAATAACCACGAAAAAGTGTATACTTTTTGAGTTATTCGGAATTTAATTTTACCATCTCTCGTAAATTTTTTTCCTGCTTCTTTTCGTTGAAGTATGTTATATAGATAAATTTAAAGGGTGTCGAGAAAATGAATTTAGCGAACTTTCATTGAAATCGGTACATTCGTTTAGGCGCTACAGTCTATAGCAACGCAGGTTTTTTGGCCGCCATTTTGAAAGCAAAGGTGGATAGTAATGTCGATGAAGGAGGATCATCGGGTGACCTCTGATTTTATATCCAAATTTGAAAAAAAAATCGGTCCGGTAGTTTCGGTGAAAATGCACTGACGGCGGACAGGCGGACGAACAAACAAATTTTTATTCTTTTTTCGAATTCTACGTATCCTGAAACTTAAAACCTCAAATTTTGAGAGGGGGTTAACTTTTTGAATTTTTTGGTCGATCACAATGGTTCATTATCGAAAACAATAAACCCAAAAATAAATTTAATATATCTTTGTGTTGTATATTTCCGAAGTGTTGGATCATTTAAATAGTAATTAAAAACGAATAAACTTTTCAAGGCCGTTTCTGGAACCAAATATTGTTGATCATGGTTCGGTTTGGACGGAAAAAATGGTCTATGATTGTTTTTAATTTTCATTGCTTTTGATAATAGCTGTATTTAATACTTTATAAATTCAAGTAGCGTCACATTCCTTTTTTTAAAAATCTGTTTTGAAAGTAGATTTGTTTTCATTTTTTTTTTTAAACAATTTGCATCATCGGATGCATTTTTACATACAAATCTACATTTTATCTCGATTTAAAAAAAAAACCGTTCGGATTCACTTTGGAAATAAGATCAATTTAAGTTTAAGTTCTATAAAAAATAAACGGATTGGTGGAACAATTTTCGATTCGTATTTTAACAAGGTCTGCAATTAATCTATTAGGATTCGTTTGTTTCGGCCTTGCACATACAAATAACTGAGCTTTAAGTTTTTATTTTTGAAGTGGAAATTTCTTTAGGTGTGTTTTCTAGAGCCATAATGCTCAATGTCCTAGATTATGGCGGATTGTATTATTTTTCTTCGATAAAATTAAAACAAGAAGTGTTGTATACCTCCGGGGCACAGTATTATTTCCTTAGCTTTGTGATGTGAAAACTTGAACCATTTAAATTTTCTTTCTTAGAATTAATTGATCGTCTGTTGTTTATTCTAAATTCCATTTATTTTTCGGTAAAGCTATCTTAAATCTCTTCTATATAAAATTTAGCTCATTTTCTTCTTGCTTTCAGTAGAAGAATGAAAAGAAAAGTGAAATGAAAAAAAAAAAAAAAAATCGAAACGTTATTAATAACCAGGGGCATTGTCTATTGTCTATTGTACGAGGATAAGACTTCTAGACCACTATAGTCTGTCCAGTAATTCATCCATTCAATCAAAATGATTAGTATAGTGCATTGGCCTCTTATGTAATTCCATTTTTTTTTATTTATAGGCCCGTCAACTTGTCAGTATCGAACATATAACTTTAATGTTATTAATTAGAGTACATATGTAATAATTAGAGTGTTGTGTATATGTGTCATATTTAAATGATATTGGTTCGGTTTCGCTAGTCCAAGATGACGGCAGGTTTATAGATAACATAGAGCACACGATTCCTAGATTCCCGAAAATAACCGAATGTGTCCGAAAGACGACGGGGCCGACCTATCACAATTCTTGATTAAAATTACTCGTCGTTTCAAGAGATAATATTTTACTCGATAATAATTGTTAAAATATTGAAAACAATATAATTTGTAGTATTACGAACTGACAAACTGATTACTAACTATAGTCAATGGTACAGATCAGACCCCTTTTTATCGAATTATTAACATCCGCCTGAAGCTTCATGAATAGCTTCATCTCATCGTAACATTCAAATATTATATTTACCAAAACTGTTGCAATTGGGCCCTTTTCAATCTGGAGATCGCCATATGTTATCTATTTGATCAGGTACTAAAAATTCGTAAATACTCATTTGGTTTCCACTTGAATCGTAAGATAATTTGATAAAAAAAAATCGAGAAAAAAGGTGGCCAAAGGAAATATTTAGCCGTTTGGCGTGACCTAGATATATTGGCGAAACGGCCCAATATTTTTCTCGTTTTTCTGATCAAATTATCTAACGATCCAAGTAGAAATCAGATCTCATTCTCATGGGAATCTCAGAAAGCAAATGGGTATTTACGAGCTTTTTAGTACTTAATTAAATATGCAAAGTTTGCCAATCTCCATATTTAAAACACCCCAATTCTAATAGTTTGATAAAATATTTGTAGGCCACGATTAGATGTAGCTCTTGAATACGAAGTTTAAGGTGGATGTTAATAGTTAGATAAAATGGGGTCTGTAACATGGACTACTATGAATAATAATTCCGACGTTAAGGATTTTTTTAACGATAAATATTTTCTCTGTATCACATTATTTTACCATGCATATTTTTTCTATATTTATTTTATTATACGTACTTACTTCGTATCTGTTGGTGAGGATGGGAATTTCAAATCAATTTTCAAAGGCTTATTTTAATTCTGTATTTTTTCTATACCTATTATAATATTATTCGTATTCTTTCGGATCTATTAGTGGTATAGGTGGATCCACGCAAGAAGGGGAGATGGATTTCGGGCTGAAGCAGGTATTAAATAAAATCCTCCCCCTTTCAAAAAAAAAAAATAATAATAAAAAATATATATAAAAGAGTATTTTCATTGGTCTTTATTTGTTTTGTGAGTGATTTGAGGTAAATACTTTAATAATCACAATATGTTATATTTTTAAATTATAACACATGTATTTCAGTTACTAAAAAAAAAAAATATACCTAAAAGCATTATTGTTTCTGTACACAGTTTTTTTTTATTAAAATAACTCAAAAACTAAAAATCGGACCTGTATGCTGTAAGGCTGGGAAATGTTCAGCATTTCATCCTCTTTGTTATGTGCTATTATTCAATATTGTATTTTGACGTGACGCTGAATCAGAGAGTCGGAAAGTGAAAAAGATTGTGTCACAAACCAAATGATAACGAATTTTGTTGAACATTTTGATCAAAATATCTCCAAATTTTAATATTCTAAATGTTATTACTTCTGAATATAGAACAAAAAAAAATTATTTTTCATATTCTTAATCCTTCCTTGTTGGTGTTTTCACTTGTATCGTGTGGTTTTATATAGTTTCTTCCAGAACAATGACCGTTGTAAACAACAAAAAAATAAGCTTTTGTTTAAGTAAGACAAAAATGTTTTAATATTTGAATACTTTTCATGTACTTTTTATTTTTGATTTTTACTATCCACAGGATAATTATACAATTAACAACAATTAATGCGGTTTTTAATGTGGTATAGTGTTTGTTTTTTTTTTTTGCCTTTTCTTATGTGTGTTGTTTTTTTTTCTTTTGAATTGTTTCTTTATAGATTTGACAGTTCAAAAAGAATTTATGAATTGTATAATATTACAACTTAATTTTAAGGAAACATTTTTCGCAATAATGATGTGGTTTGATGTATTTTATAATCGTATTGTATTTAAAGACATAATTCATTGGTTTGATATTTTAGATTTCTATTTTATTGTTTTTATGTCCTGATATATTGTTTTAAATATATATATTTATAACAATTGTTATTTATATTATAGACATAATTTTCGACTTGAAAATGGGCAAAATTGCATGAAACGTCGTCGATATATATAAATGAGTTAAAGCATTTATAAAATGTATAAGGGTTAATTTTTTCCCCCCTCGATATTATTAACTTTATTTGGTAATATGTATCCTTAGAAAAATTTGAAGATTTTCTGAATAAAAAAAAATCACGCTCCTTCGAAATATCAAATCCTGAATCCGGTACTGATAAGTGGAGGGGAGAGGGTGAAAACTTATTTTTATTTTAATTACGTATTTTGGCATTTTGTTAGCTGTATAATCATGAACGTTCCTGCAGATGATACGTTCCTTATTGTGTATTTTATTGTTTACTTATTTACGTTTTACATAGGCGGGAATATAACCTAATCTAAACTACCGGCACAAGTCAAAGCAGCTCTTAACAGCATTATCAAGTTGTTAACAGCATTGTCAATATTCGGCTACTTCCGTCATTCATCGGGAATTCGGGAATAAGTTGCTCTGGTTGGAACTAGTTATTTTAAATTGTTATCTGTTATTAAATTATTCTTAGCTGTTAAAGTAAATTATTCTTGACATTTTATGTAATCATTAGAGATAATATAATATATAATAAACAAAATATATTATAAAAAATAATATATAAAATATTATTAATATGATCCGTTTGGGTGATCTGGCTGAGGAGACAGGTGTGCCGTGGTCTCAGATATGACCTTGGCAATGGAGGAGGTCGATATTTCATGTTTCTTCCCTGACTGAACCGAATCGTTTGTGTCTCTTAACGAACAGTATCATAATTTATTAGTTATTTATTTACAATTTATTAACTAAGGAACAGAAAAAAACAATAAATAGAAAAAATATATTTAATTTATTACGCTTAATTGTAATCTGTGTGGACTTAATTAACTAGGTCTTTAAGGTACACATTAAGCTCGTTTGAATTATAGAAATATTTCTTATAGACCTCTTAGCGAATTAAACATTATATATTTGTAAAACCTGTTCTTTCTGTTTTTTTTTTTTTTTTTTTGTTTTTTTTGTAGTAGCTTCATTTTTTTAAAATATATTTTATTAGTTTAAGTTGTTATTTTGATTAGTTTAGTTCTTTTATTCATATACATTTACTTTTAATATTATTATTTTTCTGTATTATTTTTTTAATTTAATGTATATAGAGTGTGAGTGAATTTGCTCTCTGAACACTATTGTAAATGTCCATAATTGTAACCAAGTGTAATATTTCTCAATAAATAAGTTTAAAAAAAAAATTATAAATTTATTACGAGTGTTTTTTTTATTTTATTTTATAGATTTATTATGAGTGTTTTTTAAAGACTATTCGTCCGGTAATGTTTGTTTCACCATTCACAAATTCCCTTTATCTCTATTCGGTAAAAATTATAATTTATTTTATTTAGAACTAGTTGGTCCGTGCGAAATAAATCGCAGAAAATTTTGTTTAGTGAAGAAATAGCAAAGCAAAATGGAAATAAGTAGTTCCTATGTTTATATAATGAAGGAATTAATATTTTTTTCTTGGTCAATTACAATATTCCATTAAACATAATAGGAATCATAGGAGATATTTGTAAACGCTCACTGTAATATAGACAAAATAATACCCCGATCATGGAACATTCTAAATTATTAAAAAAAAATAAAATGTAAGAACAACCAAATGTCTTTAAGAATTAATAAAGTTAATAAATATATCAGCCAGGAAAAAAAATGTAGTAGACTATTCTATTCCTAAATGCGATATCTTTAAGTCGGAAGACATTATTAAGTATACCAAAACTAATGGACTGTATCTTTGCAAATAATTGTCCGATTTTTACGATTTTTTTGGTTTTTTAGGTAATTTAGTAATCTTTCTATTTATCATGAGTAAAAATAAAAACAGGTTTTTATTTTATAACTTGAGTTTTAAATTATTTTCGAAGGTACAATTTGTGTCATTTCGTGTAGTTAATAAGGCCCTTTATCCCTGCAAAATTTTGTGTGAATATGTGGAAGAATATTGAAGTTATAAAACCCTTTTTGTGATTTTCGAAATAAAATCAAAAGGGGGAGCCTTAGTTCAAATTTGTAGAAAAATAATTTATTTTTCGATCGCAATGAAAATTCTTATTCGAGAGTCTTTCGAAATGCGAATACAAATCTCAACTCCGTTTATCCTTAAAAAACTATTTCAACACACTAAACTCCTGCCGTCAATACAAATTGTTTAAATTATACATATTTATAATCGATTTTTTTTTTGCTTTATAGGTAATATTATAATCTTTCTATTTATCATGGGTACAATCAAGAATAAAATGCATACTTTTTGAGTTATTCGCGAATAAAGTTTCTTTTCCTTCATAACTTTTTTCCAGAAATTTCGAGGGATAGGACTAATTTTGGCACGTGAAGGAGAAGAATATCTTCAAAATGAGTGGTCAATCATTGGATTTGATGAAGCATTGACGATATTATGGCGTGCCGACAAAAAAAACATCTTTTAGAAATAATATATAGGATTAAAAGAACAATAATCAATTGATTTCTGCTCTCGTCATTTAGCTAGCACATCTGCTGATTGTTAATAAATGTAATTAACAGGTGCGGATTGAAAAATAAAACCGGAACATTTTGTTTTTCTGTAATATACAAATGATTTTTTCTGTCATTTTTAATTCTGTTTATTTTTAATTTAATTTTTATATTATGTATTTTATTATTATCATTATATAAATAGGCAAACACAATTCGGTGCGGCCCATTTTACTCCTCTATTATACACCCGATTTTCTTCATTTTTTTTTTTGTTTAATAGATATTCGCGAGCTTTAGTGTTATCAATAAATAAAAATATTAAATAATGTGTGAATAAAAATATAAATGGTAGTTTATTCAAAACGGCGTATCTCCGAAAGTTCTTCACCGATTTCTTTTAAATTTTTACGCGACGTTGCAATAATATTTAGAAGTCCTTTTCTATACGTTTCATTATCATCGGGCCTTTCCTTTCGAAATGGCGGCCGAAAAACGTGATTCGCTTTAGACTGTAGCGCCAATACGGCTTCAACGATTTCAATGAAACTTGGCTAAAGTCTTCCCCTTGAAACCTTTATAATTTATGTATATAACATACTTTCCCGAAAACAAGCTGCATACATTTTTATGATGAATTCAGTATTTTATTTGCGAATAACTCAAAAAGTACAGATATTTTTTATTGATAATACCAGTATTTATTCGAAAGCTTTCTTGATTTCCTACAAAATGAAAAAAAAAAAAAGACTATCGAAATCTAAAAGAATCAACTCCGGAATGAGACAATTCGTAACGGCCAATGGAGCAAAGTGGGTTCAAATATTTTTTTAATGAGGAACGGAGTTGAGATTCTTCTTTCTCATCTTGACAAACCCTGAAATACGAATTTTCATTGCAATCCAAAAATAAAAATTTTTACCTCAAATTTTCGTCAAGGCAGGAAGGAGCCTTCAATTTTTTTTAAAAAATCACAAAAGTTGTCATAACTTCCATATAGCTCAAGATAGACCTGGGCAGAATTTATTTGAAAAATATTCCCGGAATAAATCCCTAAATAAACCTCGATAGTTATTTCCGAAATAATTTATTTCATGAAATAACCTGACCATTATTTCCGAAATGATTATTTCGGGAATAAATTATTTCAGGAATAACGATATCTGAAATGATTATTTCAGGAATAATGTGAAATCTGAAATAATCAATCCGATCGACTTTTAGATATAATCAATATCCGGGTCGACTGTTATGTTTTCGGGTAGCTTATTATGAAAAACGGTCGAATTTGAGATTGCGCCACCCCCTCCCCGCCCCCCATCGACTTTTTGTAACTTTTCAGATATAATCGATATCAGGATCGACTATTATGTTTACGGGGGCGCTAGTTATAAAAATAATGTCAAATTTGAGATTGCGCCCCCCCCACCCTCTCACATCAACTTTTTGTAACTTGTCTGATATAATCGATATCAGGGTCGAATATTATGTCTTCGGGGGCGCTAATTATAAAAATAATGTCGAATTCGATATTGCGTCACCCCCTCCCCACCCCCATCGACTTTTTGTAACTTTTCTGAAATAATCGATATCAGGGTCGAATATTATGTCTTCGGGGGCGCTAATTATAAAAATAATGTCGAATTCGATATTGCACCACCCCTCCCCACCCCCCATCGACTTTTTGTTACTTTTCTGAAATAATCGATATCAGGGTCGAATATGATGTCTTCGGGGGCGCTAATTATAAAAATAATGTCGACTTCGATATTGCACACCACCCCCTCCCCACCCCCCATCGACTTTTGTAACTTTTCAGATATAATCGAATCAGGGTCGACTATTATGTTTACGTGGGCGCTAATTATAAAAATAATGTCGAATTCAATATTGCGTCACCCCCTCCCCACCCCCCATCGACTTTTTGTAACTTTTCTGAAATAATCGATATCAGGGTCGAATATTATGTCTTTAGGGCGCTAATTATAAAAATAATGTCGAATTCGATATTGCACCATTCCCTCCCCACCCCCCATCGACTTTTTGTAACTTTTCAGATTCAATCTATGTATCTTGTTTAAAACTAAAACAATTAAAAAATCAATGGTTTTCTTGTGATACCTATGGCCTTTAATCTCCTCTTCATGGTGCAAAACTGCACTATTTTATTATTATTATTATTATTATTGAAATTTACAACTGTATTAAATGATAAATACAACAAGTAAATATTTAAAAAAGTATAATGGCATGTACAACATGAAGAGAAACTAGCCATTGGCAGCACTCCAATTATATTTCTATATTTCAAAGGTCCCGCGGCCATCTTCTTTTCGGACGCTTCTGAGGGTTATCAGGAATAGAAGAGGAAGCATGGTTGGAAACAAGAGGGTTCGGGTGG
Organism: Nezara viridula; assembly: GCA_928085145.1. Lineage (NCBI taxonomy): Eukaryota > Metazoa > Arthropoda > Insecta > Hemiptera > Pentatomidae > Nezara > Nezara viridula. Next base: position 38,877,329 of record OV725083.1, read on the forward strand.
TTCAGAACTTTATTATGGAAGGATAGGTATCTGGCTCGGGCTAAATCAGCGGCATATGGGACATTAAGGTCTTTATAAATGGTTTTATTTGTGACGAAGTAAGAAGCATTGAGGATTTTACGAAGGATTTTGGATTGTAGAGATTGGATACGAGAAGTAATTGACGGTTTAGTAGAGTCCCAAAGCTCGATCTCATAAGTCTAAATAGGCCTTATTATAGTAATATATATGAGTCTTTTGTCTAGTAAGTGCTGCAGTAGTCGAAAACGTCGGGCTGTTTCTCATCGTTTCAGTCTGGTATGGGGGTTCCAAGTGAGTCGTTTGTTAATGGATACTGTAGGACAGGGAGTCATAGGTTTCCGACGAAGAGTAAAGGTAATTTGATGGGATTTATTGGAATTTGTTTCAATCCGATGTTAAATTATAAATAAGAATCTAAAAGAATGGTGAAGGAAAACAATTTTGGATGAATCGCCCTCCAAAAACAATATGAGGATTCCAAGTAAGATATTTGTCTAGATGGAATCATAGGAAGCGGATCTGTTTGACAGGAATAAATGGAATATCATAAAATGATACAGTAGGACAAGAAGTCCATAGCTTTAGGGTAGAGGTGATTTGTTCTAATTTATTTTAATCTTCCAGTTTCAAGGTTCTAGAACATTCTTCAAGATTTTTGATAACTGCATAGAGACTTTGGGAAGCCGTAAATCAACTGATAACGGAATAAAATAGGTTTATAAACTGATATGATACACACTTCATCAGCACATGGAGTAATGATGATGTTAGGATAGGTTGGAATGACAGCTGTAAGAAATGTGTGAAGGATGGGGTCGAGGATATTACCCCGAGCAACACCAGCGGACTGAGAAGTTATAAAAAAAAAATAATAATAAAAAATCAAAAAAATAGTCCCGCCCCCAAATTAAATCTTGATCCGCAATTGTCCAGCTATCATTGCATACATAGAACCAAAATTGTCTTTACGGTATAAAATTCAAGTGAAAATGTTCGATCCTGAGAATAAAAATGTTTTAACCTCCCCATCAATACAGAACTTTTCTTAGCTTCAGCAGTGAAAAAAAAAAAAAAAAAAAAAGTAATAATAAAATAAAGGAAGGAGATGGTCCGGGAGGCGGTCATAAATAGGCTGAATAGTGGTAAAACTATTTTATTAAAAGCCAGGCCACCCAGGACAATCTCCTTCCTTTATAATGCAACGGTAAACTATTAAACATTCAATAATAAAATACTTATTGTACATAGGTGTGAATGTGTTTTGTTTATTTTATTACCATTCGGCTTTAATCGGTTATTTCATTTATCTTGTATATTATTTTATCTTTTTTATTTCTCTCTCTCTCTCTCTCTCTCTCTCTCTCTCTCTATATATATAATATATATATATATTATATATATATATATATATATTATATATATATATATATATATATTATAGAATGTATATATATATAGATTTTACATTTGACATTTGATTTTATGAGATGACTAATATATTTTAATTAGTTGATATTTATTTATGTATTTAGCAATTTTAAAAAATTAGATATTTATTTGTATTGTTAACGATTTTAAAGTCAGTTCCAAGATGTATATGTGTGTATGTGTGTGTGTGAGTGTGTGTCTGTGTGTATTTATATTTAATGTTAATTAATTTGCATAAGTTAAATTGTTGTACGACCAGGAGATGTTATACAAGCTGTTTTTATTATCCATAGATATGTTTTATTGATGCTGGTATATTGATCATAGAAGCATCTTTCAATTATTTTATATAAAATAGATGTAATTTTTCATTGTTTATTGTGTAATAATTTGTCTTAGGGCTCAGGACCGGGGAGGTCAGACGCTTAGCGATCCAGTAGCTTAATATATGTGCTAGTGGACGGCCTGATCGAATGATGATTGTAACTTTTCAGATTCAATCTATACCAGGATCAACTAATATGTTTTCGGGGTAGCTAATTAAGAAAATACGGTAGAATTTGAAAAAGATATCCCAAAAACATAAAAGACCACCCTGATATCGATTACATTGGAGATGTCACTAAAAGTCGATTGAGGGGGGGGAGGGAGGCGCAATCTCAAATTCGACCGAATTTTCGTAATAATCTACCCCGAAAACATAATAGGCGACCCTGATATCAATTAAATCCGAAAGGTTACTAAAAGTCGATTGGGGGGGACAGGAGGGGGCGCAATCTCAAATTAGACCATATTTTCATAATAAGCTACCCCGAAAACATAATAGTCGACCCTGATATCGATTATACCTGAAAAGTTACAAAAAGTCGATGGGGGGTGGGGGGGAGGGGTGGTGCAATATCAAATTCGACTGTATTTTCATAAAAAGCGCCCCCGAAAACATAAAAGTCGACCCTGATATCGATTATATCTGAAAAGTTACAAAAAGTCGATGGGGGGTGGGGAGGGGGTGGTGCAATATCAAATTTGACGTTATTTTTATTATTAGCACCCCCGAAGACATAATATTCGATCCTGATATCGATTATTTCAGAAAAGTTACAAAAAGTTGATGTGAGAGGGTGGGGGGGGGCGCAATCTCAAATTCGACCGTATTTTCATAAAAAGCGCCCCCGAAAACATAATAGTCGACCCTGATATGGATAAAATCCGAAAAGTTACAAAAAGTTGATGGGGGTGGGAAGGGGGTGGCGCAATCTCAAATTCGACAGTATTTTCATAAAAAGCGCCCCCGAAAACATGGTGCATATTGGTAATTTTTTTATGTTATTTCAGAACAACGTTATTTCTGAAATATTTATTTCTTGATTTTATGCAATAATTTATTTATGAAATAAATAATCCTGAAATAATAGTTATGAAATAATTTATTTCAGAAATAATTCATTTCGAAATAATTTACATTATTCCAAAGAATGTTAAAATAGTGAAATAATTATTTCAGAAATAAATTCAGAGTTATTCCATCGAGATTATTTCGTTGACTGTTTGAAATATTATATCAGAAATAACCGTTATTCCCGAAATAATTCATTCGTGGAATAACCATGTGAATTATTTCAGAAATATATTATTTCAAGAGTGCCCAGGTCTAGCTCAAGATATTTAAATGAAAAACATCATGCATTTAGGGCACTATAATATTGACGAAATGGCATAAACCAGAGGTCCTTAAATAAATTAGGATTGGAGAAAAAAATAAAAACCTGTTTCTAGTTTTTTTTAATGGTTTTATTGAGTATTAATACAGTCTGCCACACTGAAGGGCATTGGTACTAGGGCTATAGTATTCATTCACACATTATGTACATAAGAAAGGAAAATGAATATAAATAATCAAAATAGAAAAAAAAAATATATATATATATATTGTATATATATATATATATATTGTATATATATATATATATAAGTATATATATATATAAGTGTAGATATATATATATATATATATATATATATATTTTTTTTTTTTTTTTTTTTTTCCTTACGTGGTAACCCCACACAAGGATCGTTTATTTGATTTTCCTTCATGCTCCATGCCTTAAAGACATACTACATGAATTACATTTGTTTACAATTGTTTTTTTTTTTCTAGTTTCACATGATTTACATTTTTAGTTCAAATTTATATACATTAACAAAAAAAAACACAAAGAATAAACACACAAAAATTAAATCGGAAAATTAAATATTAAACACACAAAGTCAATCTAACAAAGCCAAAAAGAAATCACCCACGCTGCCCATCCCTGGTTAGTAAGTCGAAGTCGATCGATCTAATAAATCTAAGAAAGTCTGTCTTGAATTCAGTAAATAACTTTTGTTCCGTCTCAGGCCAATTTCCTCTTTTGATAATTATACTTTTTATTAACTCAAATCGCTGTCTGTCAAATCGTTTACATTCATATATTATATGTTTAAAATTTTGAACCTGTCCGTCTTCATCACATAAGTCTGTTTGTATAATGTTGAATCTTTTAAGATATTGTTTTGTATTCCCATGTTCCGTAAGTACTTGCGTAAGTTTGTAGTCATTACTGTGAATGTGTCTGTAATTGTGAATTGAAATGTGTGGTATAAATCTGTGTAAGCTTGGTGACTTAGCTGAGGTCACCCATATGTGATCCCATCTTTTGATGAAATCCAACTTTAAATTCATATTAATATACGATAAAGGAGCTTGATGATACGATGGCGGCAAATCGCTTTTAGCTGCTTCTTTTGCAAGGCAATCGGCTCGTTCATTGCCCTCAATCCCACAATGTGCTTTTACCCATTTTAGAGTCACTACTTTCCCTACAGTTCTCATCATTAACAATTTGTTTCTAATTTGGTCAGTCAAGTAATCATGAATGTCCCAATTATTAACAGAGTCTAGCAGAACTTTGTTGTCTGTATTTATAGTAACGTGAGTATTCGTTTGTAGAGGGTATTCATATATGTATTCAGTAACCTTTAAAACAGCGAATTTTTCTGCCTGATTATTTGAACAATATGATTCTAATTTATATTGATGTTCTATATTCCTACCATCTTGAGCTCTGAACAACCATGCACATCCAACATTCTCGCCGTCCTTACTACCATCAGTGAAAACATCAGTATTTTCAGAAGTAATTCCCGGTCCAGTCCATAAACTTGTTGCAGGGTGTAACCAAGATTTACAGTCAGTGATTCTTTCTATTTTGTCTAGGGTCAGGTTTTTGTATCCTCTCTTTCCTTTTCTAATGTTATATAAGGTCGTTCGTTCTTCAATCTTCATTTGGATTGGCAACAGCCCTGCCAATAATATTGTGGCCTCGAATGATAGTGTACGATAGCCCTTACATATCTTAATCGCAATTAACCTCTGAAGCCTTTCCAACTTCACCAAATTTTTCTTACGTTCAACGGCCGGATGCCAGACATGCACAGCGTAGAGCATCTTAGGAAGTACAGCAGCTTCATAAATTTCCTTTAACACTTTCGATCTGAGTCCCCATGTCGCTCTTGCAGCCACTGATAGTCCATTTATAATCCTTAAAGTGTTGTCATATAGATTATCTATATGTCTGTTCCAATTCAGTTTTCTGTCAAAGAGAAGCCCCAAATATGATAATGTATCACATTGCGTTATTCTTACTGTATTGAGTCGAATATCCAATTCTGGTACAATTCTCTTTTTTGTGAAGATTATATATTTTGTCTTGTCTAGATTAAATTTAAGTTTGTTGCGTCTAGTCCATCGTCTCAGCCTTGATAATGTTATGTTTGCTATTGTCTGTAATTCATCGAAATCTCTTCGTTTTATAAGTAATAATAAATCGTCTGCGTATGCTAATAATGTTGAATTTTCCTGTAGGTCTATTTCGAAAACAGTATTGATTAAGATGTTCCATAGTATAGGTGATAGTGCTGATCCTTGAGGAGTTCCTAGCGTCAATTTCTTGTCAATATAATGAAAGTTTGTTTGGATTGCAAGTTTTCTGTCAGAAAAATAATTTTGAATGATTTTGTATATGTTTTTTGGACACTTATATTTCTTTAGATTATTTAAAATCGCAGGCCACCAGGCGTTGTCAAATGCACCCGCGATATCCAAAGAAACTACCAGTAAATTACTATTTTGCCGGAGTGTACTGGTGATATGGTCGTTCAATTCACTGAGTGCATCGTCAGTTCCTGATTGGGGTCTGAATCCAAATTGGTGTCGGTGGAGTATATTGTTGCTAAGTAGATGATGCATTAATCTATTTTTTATTATTTTTTCAAAAATTCTACTCATCACAGGAAGCATACTTAGTGGTCTCAGTGAAACTGAATTAGCCTTAGGAATCAATGTTAATTTACCCACCTTCCAGCTTTTAGGAAATTCATTTCTTTTGAATAAGGTTTTATAAAGTCCAGTTATCAATTTTGGATAGGAGTCAGCTATCTTTTTTATCATTCTTGGGTCAATTTTGTCTATTCCTGGCGCTTTCTTGTCATCCAATTTATTAATAACTTGTAATATTTCAAAATCCCGGATATTAATATATAATATATATATATATATATTATATATAATATATATATATACACTTATATATATATATATATATATATATTTATATATATAAATATATATATAAATCACACATATAAATATATATATAAAACACTTATATATATTTATATATATATATATATATAAGTGTGTATATATATATTTAAACTTAACTATTTAATTGGGAATAAGGTCATTTAATTATTATTTAATAAACTATTGAATGTTCATTTCTTCTGTTTATTGACGTTTCGATCCCGGTATTTTCTTTTTATTAGTCAACCATGGGATCCTCTTCAAAGCACTACCTCTTCAAAGAACTACAAATAGCTCAATCGGTACACAATATTACTTCCATATGTTCTTAATAACAATTATTTAAAAAATGTTTAACATACTTTTAAAACATAGAGCTTCGATCAGGCCGTCCACTAGCACATATATTAAGCTACTGGATCGCTAAGCGTCTGACCTCCCCGGTCCTGAGCCCTAAGACAAATTATTACACAATAAACAATGAAAAATTACATCTATTTTATATAAAATAATTGAAAGATGCTTCTATGATCAATATACCAGCATCAATAAAACATATCTATGGATAATAAAAACAGCTTGTATAACATCTCCTGGTCGTACAACAATTTAACTTATGCAAATTAATTAACATTAAATATAAATACACACAGACACACACTCACACACACACATACACACATATACATCTTGGAACTGACTTTAAAATCGTTAACAATACAAATAAATATCTAATTTTTTAAAATTGCTAAATACATAAATAAATATCAACTAATTAAAATATATTAGTCATCTCATAAAATCAAATGTCAAATGTAAAATCTATATATATATATACATTCTATAATATATATATATATATATATATTATTATATATATATAATAATATATATTATATATAGAGAGAGAGAGAGAGAGAGAGAGAGAGAGAGAGAGAGAGAGAGAGAGAAATAAAAAAGATAAAATAATATACAAGATAAATGAAATAACCGATTAAAGCCGAATGGTAATAAAATAAACAAAACACATTCACACCTATGTACAATAAGTATTTTATTATTGAATGTTTAATAGTTTACCGTTGCATTATAAAGGAAGGAGATTGTCCTGGGTGGCCTGGCTTTTAATAAAATAGTTTTACCACTATTCAGCCTATTTATGACCGCCTCCCGGACCATCTCCTTCCTTTATTTTATTATTACTTTTTTTTTTTTTTTTTTTTCTCACTGCTGAAGCTAAGAAAAGTTCTGTATTGATGGGGAGGTTAAAACATTTTTATTCTCAGGATCGAACATTTTCACTTGAATTTTATACCGTAAAGACAATTTTGGTTCTATGTATGCAATGATAGCTGGACAATTGCGGATCAAGATTTAATTTGGGGGCGGGACTATTTTTTTGATTTTTTATTATTATTTTTTTTTATAACTTCTCAGTCCGCTGGTGTTGCTCGGGGTAATATCCTCGACCCCATCCTTCACACATTTCTTACAGCTGTCATTCCAACCTATCCTAACATCATCATTACTCCATGTGCTGATGAAGTGTGTATCATATCAGTTTATAAACCTATTTTATTCCGTTATCAGTTGATTTACGGCTTCCCAAAGTCTCTATGCAGTTATCAAAAATCTTGAAGAATGTTCTAGAACCTTGAAACTGGAAGATTAAAATAAATTAGAACAAATCACCTCTACCCTAAAGCTATGGACTTCTTGTCCTACTGTATCATTTTATGATATTCCATTTATTCCTGTCAAACAGATCCGCTTCCTATGATTCCATCTAGACAAATATCTTACTTGGAATCCTCATATTGTTTTTGGAGGGCGATTCATCCAAAATTGTTTTCCTTCACCATTCTTTTAGATTCTTATTTATAATTTAACATCGGATTGAAACAAATTCCAATAAATCCCATCAAATTACCTTTACTCTTCGTCGGAAACCTATGACTCCCTGTCCTACAGTATCCATTAACAAACGACTCACTTGGAACCCCCATACCAGACTGAAACGATGAGAAACAGCCCGACGTTTTCGACTACTGCAGCACTTACTAGACAAAAGACTCATATATATTACTATAATAAGGCCTATTTAGACTTATGAGATCGAGCTTTGGGACTCTACTAAACCGTCAATTACTTCTCGTATCCAATCTCTACAATCCAAAATCCTTCGTAAAATCCTCAATGCTTCTTACTTCGTCACAAATAAAACCATTTATAAAGACCTTAATGTCCCATATGCCGCTGATTTAGCCCGAGCCAGATACCTATCCTTCCATAATAAAGTTCTGAACCACCCGAACCCTCTTGTTTCCAACCATGCTTCCTCTTCTATTCCTGATAACCCTCAGAAGCGTCCGAAAAGAAGATGGCCGCGGGACCTTTGAAATATAGAAATATAATTGGAGTGCTACCAATGGCTAGTTTCTCTTCATGTTGTACATGCCATTATACTTTTTTAAATATTTACTTGTTGTATTTATCATTTAATACAGTTGTAAATTTCAATAATAATAATAATAATAATAATAAAATAGTGCAGTTTTGCACCATGAAGAAGAGATTAAAGGCCATAGGTATCACAAGAAAACCATTGATTTTTTAATTGTTTCAATTTCAAACTAAACCATCGATATAACTCTTGCTATCAATATCAATTTTGGGGGAATATTGATATTATTAAAAAATAAAATATACAGTAATGAACAGAAAGAAATTGACCTCCTACTCATGACGGAATAGTTCGTAGTGCCTACGTGTTTGTGCATTAATAGTATATTTTTCGTAGCTAGTGTACTATGAAAGTAGTATTTCGCGTGCTCTTCTGACGTATGTGTTTAATGCTCTATAATTTCGGATAATCATATGGTTTGTCGTTCCTGTCCGGGTTTTAATTTAGAATCTGAAATGTATGTTATGACGTATAGTTTTAATACTCCAGTATCTACCGTAATAAATATTATGTGTGGCAGTTAACGTGATATTTTGTGTTGAAGTATAATAAAGATTTTTTTTATAATGGTGTAGAGATGGTTGACCGTGATATAAATTGAGAAGGTGTTGATCGGGGGTGCGGTCAAATAAATACTAAATTATACAAATTGTATTATTTAATTTCTGTTTGCAGGTCTTCATCAGGGCTACAAAAGATACAAAACAGAGAAAATAAAATAAAGTAGATACAAAATAAGAAGAAGTCGTCTGATAAAGAAATAAAAAGATGATATCAGAGATATAGTGGGTGACAATGTAGTTAAAATATCAAGTATTATATGTATAGAAGATACAAACAAAAATGAAAAATAAGTATGAATAAAAATAGAAAAAAAAGGAGAATATACAGTTATAAGAATATATATATAATAAGGAGAGTTTTCTATTTTTTTTCATACTTATTTTCAATTTTTGTTTGTATCTTCTATATATATAATACTTGATATTTTAACTACATTGTCACCCACTATATCTCTGATATCATCTCTTTATTTCTTTATCAGACAATTTCTTCTTATTTTGCATCTACTTATATTAATTTATTTTATTTTCACCATGTTTTGTATCTTTTGTAGCCCTGATGAAGACTTACATAGTGGGTCGAAACGTCGGCAAAAATTAAATATTACTAATTGTATAATTTAGTATTAATTTGACCGCACCCCCCGATCAACTCTTTCTCATTTTTTTTTATAGGTCCGAAAGAAACCTAGAATATTTTATTTATTCTTATTGTTATAGCGCATATATGTATATATGTAGGTATATGTTATTGTTTATACTCATATAATGGTAATATAAAATTTAATATTATTGAAGTGAAAACTTCTTTAGACGCATTTTGCACTTTTTTATAGAGAGTGAGTTCCGAATACTAAAAGATAACGAGTTTTATGGATACTCAGAAACTAAAAATCGGATCTGCATACTGTAAGCGAGGGAAATGTTCAGCATTTCATTCTCCGTATGATGAACTATTATCTATAATTTATATTTTATATTATTAATCTCGCCTTCTTGATGTTTTCACTAATATCGTGTGGTCTAAAGCACACACAACTTAGTTTTTTTATTCTTGAATTTTCTACTATTATTATATATTATTTAGCCGTGAACAAAAGCTACTTCACTTCCAACCGTATCGTCAAACGGCCTAATATATCTTTATAATCATTGTTGGTTAAAAGTTGACAACTATTGTTTTCAATAGTTTATTTTTAACCAATTTTTTTTTTTAAACGAATTTTTATTGTTTTCATTTTACAGTTTATAAATATTAAAAAATTTAAACAAAATAAAATAAGATACTATTTCTTTACTATAAGTTCGTAACCGTGCTGTTGAATATGTAGCTAAGATTTCCTTTTACTTGGGACAAAGGAGTCAGACCATACCCTAAGCTGCTTCTTGTGTAATACCCACCAGACTCGTTTTCATACATAGTAGTTTCGCCTTTATGTTTCACTGAAACTATATTTTTTTCTTAGCTAAACTCGGTTAATATGCACTATATATTTCCATTAAGAAAAAAAATTAAACTCCCTTCCTCCAAAAAATTCATTCTGATATATATTGGCATGTTTAAAAAACTAAAAATACTTTCAATTTAAGACTGCATGAAAACGCAAACTCATAACTTAAAACACGCAACCTCACAACATAGGTTTAAAATGAAACATCTTTGCAGAAAAAAACTAAAGCTTCTACATAATATATTTCATAAGATTATTCAAAATGGGAAGTTTTGGAAAAGAAAAAAAAATACTTGAATGTATCTGTATTCATTCAATTACTGTATCATTTTAATTTAATTAAGACGTTTATGAGATTTGTTTATTAGGCCAGTTCGAATATTTGGTAGTAGTGAGAAAAACCTTGGAAGATGATACTGTAAGGGAAAAAAAAACAACAATTAAATACATCATTTAAACAGGATTTAAAAACAAGATAGTGTAGTGGGATTACTATTGGGTTGGCATATAAGTCCTTTCGGTTTTTCAGTGTGAAATAAAACTCAATGTATTATATGACATGAAATGTATTTTAATCTACAATGTACTGACCATTATTTAATGACTTTTTCACATCTTTCCACTAACTGCATAATGCCATGTTCGTACAATGTCTGGAGTTTCTTGTTGAAAAACTAATTCAAGTGGTTTTTTATGTCCTCTTCCTTTTGGGATTTCTTTCCATTCACGGAGTTCTGCAAATACCGGAATAAGTGTTAGCCACTTGGAGCTAGGAGCTTGGAGGTCTGGTGAATTAAGAGAGTGGGGCAAAAGGTCCCATCCAAGGCTCAATAATTTATTGCGAGTGACCAATGAGGTGTGGAACACAACACTCTTCCGATCATTCATAACTCTTTAGGATGTTATCCAAATTCGATGTTACTATATCCTTTGGAAAGCTGAATTATTGCTCTTCAAATCCGTATGAATGGGTTTTTAATTTAATGCCTACATAAAGAATAAATAAACAAAAACTCCTTATTGGTTTTTCTGTTGAAAACATTTTGTATAGTTTATGTGACGCCAAATCCCTGGTAAATTTCTTGTAGATAGCTAAAGTCGTGTTGAAGTTATAACATTTTTTGTAATTTTCGAAAAACAATTATGTGAGGGACCCAAACATTAAACCTGGAAACATAGCAGAACAAATGGTTTATTCAATTATCGCTATTGAAATTTGACTATGGAAATCGATATTCAAAGGTGGTAACCGATCTCCAATGAAAAGAGAAAATTAAATTTTTAATTTTTTTATGTTTAATCTGTATCATAAAATTCTATCGTAGTTTTTATTTATTGGGTTGGTAAATAAGTTCTTTCGGTTTTTCTGTATATTTTTATGTCCCTATGAAATCCCCTTCTGATCTGATGAATTAATCCCTAAGGTGGATTGTTTATCCTGTTTGTAATATGGCAACAACTATACCTGTTAACTCTTGTTGAAACTAACTTAATATCGTGTTTGCTATTGCACTGTGAATATGGAAGAAAATATTATTATCCATTAGAGGCATATTTTGTTGTATTATTGTAAAAAAGGTAAGCTTGCTGCAGAAGCTCAGTAAAATTTACAGTGTTTATGCAGAAGATGCCTTAACCGACACCGAAGCACTTGTCAAAATTAAAATTGGTTTGCTAAATTTCATTCAGGAAATTTTGACATAAATGATTCTGTACGGTCTTGTCGCCCACATGAAATTGAAACGAGCAATGTTAAGGCCATTGTTGATCAGAATCCCACCCAATCAGTGCGAGTGATTGCTATGGCCCTAAATGTGTTGCATACAAGCATAGAAAATCATTTGCACCAAACCATTTGTTCTGCTATGTTTTTAGGATCACAAGAATTCTTTCAATCTACAAGAAATTTAGCAGGAATTGAGTTGCACATAAACTACACAGTGGCAATTTACAGGACCTTCATAAATAAACTACAAATGGATATAATTAGGAGTTTTTGTTTATTTATTTCATATGTAGGCATTAAATCAAAAACCCATCCATTCGGCTTTGAAGAACAATAATTCAGCTTTCCGGCGGATATAGTAACATCGAATTTGGATAACAACCTAAAGATTTATGAATGATTAACAATATCGTGGCCTACGAATATTTTATTTACAAAACTATTGGAATTGGGGCGTTTTCCTAAACCTTGAGATCGGCAAACTCTGTCTATTTTATTAATTACTAAAAACTCATGAATCGTAAGATAATTTGATCACGAAATAGAGAAAAAGGGTGGCTTACAAATATTGGACCATTTTGCCTATATAACCTCGTTTTTTTTTAAATGTTGAGGTTTTAGGTCACGCCAAACGGTCCAATATTTTTGTAGGCCACCCATTTTTCTCGATTTTGTGATAAAATTATCTTATGATTCAAATGAAAAGCAAATGGGTATTCATGAGTCATTATTATCTAATTAAATAGACAAAGTTTGCCGATTTCCAGATACGATGAGATGAAGCCATTTAAGAAGCTTCAGACAGATGTTAATAATTTGATAAAAAGGGTCATCGAATTACCCTTAGATATCAGATAAAGATATCAGCAGATCTCTCTCGTATTTTAAAGCTCAAAGCTTCTACAACACTGTTTTATACGAATCACTGTATTCTATCTCAGTATAAATAATGATATAGCAATAAATATTTGTCTTTCTTAGGCCCCATCTTTTACAAAACTTAAACCATGACTTGATAAAGATTTTGATGTCATGCTTACTTAATTCTTGAAGTCCTAAATATGGCCTTACTTAACGGCGGTGCATTCAGTTGATTATAAGATCGGGAAGGCAGTTAGTTTTTTTTTCTACTCTTTACAATCCAGACTTCCGACAAGTGAGTATTTAACGCTTCATGGAACCGTAAGCTGCTCATTACGTAACTTGGAGCGTTGCACAATATGGACGAAATTAAAAATTAAATCCTCATCAAACAGTTACAACTTTTACCAGAAGGATAAGTATTTACTGTTAAACAGATCCCAAAATTATAACTCACAAGAGACATTTACATATTCTATTTATTATATATAAAGGAAGATTATCACAAAGATTTAGATTGTTACTGATACAGATTTTAAAAAACTAATAACGTTATTTAAAAAAAAATAATGTTGCGGTGCTCGCATCACACTTTTCATTCCACCCTACTTTGATTTTAAATTAGTTTCTCCTTAAGTTATTAATGTTTAAATCTAGATGGACAGTAAGATTTTTTTTTCTGTCAACAAATGGTCATATAATATAATATAGAAAAAAGTGAATACAATGTATCATTTGAAGAAGAAATTCATTTTCATATTCAGAATAATAGAATGAAACATGTACAAATTACAATTGCTTGTTTATTTGCTGATAATGGCCCATTTTCGATGGGTTTTTTTTTTCTTTCAAAATAATTATTGGTTTAATACAAATGTTTATATATTTTTGATTTATGCACAAATAAAGTTTTTTTCTTCACCACCTTTGTTCCTGAAATATCACGGAAACGGTACTGTTTTTCCCTCCTCAAGGAAAAGATATTCTTCAAAATAATGAATAACCGATGATATTGCGTAGGAACAAAAAAAAAAAAAAAAAAAAATATATATATATACAGATTATACATGTCAACATACATTTAAAAATTGTATTAAGTATTTTAATATGCATTAATAAACAATTTAAATAAACATGTGTGCGAATCGTAGGGCATATTACATTTTATTTTTAAAATCATTTAGGTATTTCTTGGAAATATGTAAATGCAATGTATTATAAGAAGATGCGATTAATTCGCAATATTCAATTCAATTAATAATGATCCGATTTCAATGATTTTTGTTCTTCATTTTTAAGTGAATATTGGAAATATTTATAATTGTTGGGGTATATAATCAACCGTAAATGGTAAACTTTTTGAGTTATGCGCTAGTGAATTGTTATTTTTCGCACCTAAATTAGTGTTGCCCAAATGCCAGACCGATACGAGTCTTGGTCTTGCAAACTCAGTCTTAATCATGGTCTTGGTCTTGCGCAAGAGTCTCGCTACAGTCTTGCAGTTACTTATTAGCTTATTACTATGGAGATATTACTATAATTTTTTAGATAGGAGAAACCTAACTGAACCTGAATGATAAATTAGAGGAGTTAAATGCAAAAGTATATTGGTTATACCAATTATTAACATATAGTAACTAAGATTGTCAAGTTTTAGTAACTATTTTGCCTTGATTTTCATATAAAAAATCGACTTTTTTTAGCAGTCCGATTTTGGGCTATACTAACCTGAATGAGGAAATAATCGTGCAATTAGTTGTTTATTATAAACAATTGAAAAATATGCTGATAAAAAAAAATACATTTTAGAAATTATATATAAACATTATTGGTACTGAAGTTACTAAACTAATGTTACGTGTTTTTCCCACGCCTCTCATCCGTTGAATTTATGCGTTTTTCGTCCATTATCAATTACGACTGTTTGGAAATTTGTTTTCAATCTATCAAAATATTTTTCTTTTTTTTTCTCCTCTATTAGATTATCAAATTCTTCCTTAGTTTCATTTTCTTACTTTTTTACATGTTCCTAAAATATGGGACCACCAATTGTTTCAAATAAGTATAGCTAGGGATGTTTTGATTATATTCTGATTTTTATTATTTCGACAGTCAGAATTTGTGAATAAATCTTTTCATGAATGATATTATTGAATTAAATAAATTGTTATTAAGTAAACATTTATCGTTCATAGTTATTTATTCGCACTGTTTTCAATAACTACCTAATTCATTAGAGACTTCATCACTATGTTTATAGAATTATCAAAATGTATCCTGACAATTCAAAAACTATTAATAATTAGTATTACATAAAATAGTTAAGATATATATTTTTTTAAATTGCCGACTTTTATTTAATAATTAACATTGATCTCTGCTTGACCTTCATATCTCAATCTCCATACCTCAGCAGAATGAAGTGTGGATCTGCAACGAATGCGTTCTTCAGGTCATTGATTTCCGTCCACATTTATCAAATTTAAAATATTTAAATAAATTTTACTCTAATAATAATAAAAGTAATAAGTCTTAAATATTATAAAAATAAGAAATACAAATATATTGTAATCTTTATATTTTTAACATGAAGATATCTTGATAAAAAAATCATACATTATGCGATTACAATTTTTAGTACGGGTCATACTAAAATTAATTACAATAATTTGATTTTGGTTAAAGAATTATGAAAGACAATTTTCTTAAAGTTTGATTTTTCAGACATTTTTGACGATTTTGAACTGAATTTAAAATTACATTGTTTGTTAGAGAATCTCACCTCTGGGAGTAGAGCTATTTTTGAAAAACAAAAACTCTTTGCTTTGTGATTTTTTAAAAATTTATTTAACTATCAAAACTAATTATTAATGTTTATTCAATTTTCGAATTTCACAATATTTATACCCAATAAAAATACAATATTTAAAAAAATAGTTTGATATATAAAGATTTCCGATGCATAAAATTTCCATGTATTGAGATCCGACTGTATTTTGGTTTCTTGAAGTTTTGACATTGTCATGGTAACCCAGACATTATCTAATTATATTTGCCGTTTTATTTTCCTGATAAGTACGATAAGATAAATAAGAAATTAATTTATATACTGAGTATTTTTTTTTAATTTTTATTTTTAATAATATATGGCGTATTTATTGTCTAGCTTTACTATCGAATCTCAAGGATCATATATAAAGATTAGCGGAGAACGGAAAGTGATATGTTTATTTTATTTAATTGCTCTAATGTTGTGATTTATTGTTATTTGATTTTTCTGATTACAAATGATAGAATCCTCGATTAGATATAGTTTATTGCCGTAAGGAATTTATTATATTTTAAGGTGGGTATTGTTAAAAATTAATATTACCTCCATATTTTAGTTGTATTCATACAAAAAAAAAAATTAAAATATATTTTTTTAACTTTATGATTTTCTTTCTTTTAAGTAATATTCTATCCTCAGTTATGTTTCGTTTATCAAGTTTCTTTAAAAAAAAAGAAGGACTTTTGTAAAAATCTACTATAATTGTTAATATATTTAATATTTAAGGCATTCTACAAGGATTTAAAAAAAAAAAATTGTGTAACTTTCTGATCATATTATGTATGTATTTCTATCCATCAATTCATTTCACATGACATTATTACTCCTCGTGTTTTTTTTTTATTTATTTTTATTTTTTTATATACATTACAACATGTCATACAGATAAGTTACAAGTTTATGGTTGTAGTAACCTTACACATGACATAATAGTGGTTTGAATACTACTTAGAAAATTGAAATTAATTTTTTACAGTAGGAAAAATCTCATAAAAACCTACATAAGATATAAATGAAAAAAAAAAATTATGTTACAATCATGAAAAAAAAAAAATTATGTTACAATCATGAAAAAAAAAAATGTTACAATCAACTCCTCGTGTTCAATTATTTCCAACAATCTTATATCTGTGAAGTTTAAATATGAGTAAACTAAACACATCTGAAGATTTTGGCGCCCAGAGTTTGAAAAAAAAAATCTTTAAACTTGCAACGCTACTTAAAAATAGTAGTCCGTGGTAAAGACCCCTTTTTATCAAATTATTAACATCTTCAACTCCTCGAAGAAGCCTGAATGATTAATATTAAGCCAGATTTTATTATAATTATCATTTTATTTATTTTTTATTATAATCTCTTTTGAGATTCACGTCTGAAATTTCGTAAATAGTTTCATCTCATCGTAACCGACTACTATGTTATTTACGAAAACTCTTGGAATAGGGGCGTTTATAATCTGGGGGAGGGGCAAACTTTTTCTATTTAATTAGATAGTATAAACTCGTAAATACCCGTTTGTTTCCTTCTTGGATCGTAAGATAATTTGATCACAACATCGAGAAAAAAGGCGACCTTCAAAAATATATAGCCGTTTGGCGTGACCTACACCCTCTTAATTTTCAAAATAACGAGGTTATATAGGACAAACAGTCCAATATTTTAGTATACCACCTTTTTTCTCGATTTTGTGATCAATTTATCTTACGATTCAAGTAGAAAGCAAATGGGTATTTACGAGTTTTTAGTACCTAATTAAATAGACAAAGTTTGGTCCCCTCCAGACTTAAAACGCTCCAATTCCAATAGTTTTCGTAAATAAAATAGTTGTAGGTTACGATGAGATGAAACTATTTACGAAGTTTCAGACGGATGTTAATAATTCGATAAAAAGGGGTCTGTACCACGGACTATAGCAGATAAACTAAATATTAAATTATACAGGAATATGCATAGTTCCACCTATTAATGCGCCTCTTATTTTTTTAAATTTCTAGAACATTATGGTTTTCGTTTTTTTAAACTGTTATAATCACAGGTGCCTTCGATGCAGACATTTGTTTGTGGCGTGCTGTTATAACAGATATGACACCACTGTTTGAACAGCGATGACTACGGCTGAAAACATTTCTTCTGAATAAAACAAATGTTGACATTAAAACATTTTTAGTTGATATAACGGTACTAAGGACAATTACACTGTATCTGTATTTCAGTTACACTGTATTTCATTTCAAATAAATTTAAAATGTATTATCTTATTAAAACATTGACTATTTCAAATCAGATAGCGTTTTTTATTATTGTCTGTGTAATCATATTATGGTATTACTTTTCTCAATTTTGTGAATACGCTTTTTCTTAAGTCTTAAGTCGGGCTGAAGTCCCCCCCCCCAATAGTAAAGTATAACCATGTTTTATAGAAAAAAAAAAATTTAAAACTATCTCTTAAAGTATTATTTTTCGTGTAATTACATTTAATAGGACTTCAAGAATCACTTAAACACCATATAGTCATATAGATAGTTAGTTTCTTTTTTTTTTCCAAATTAATTATCGTTTTATATATATTTGAAAAAAAAAAACTTTCGGGTTGAAACCCTCCCCCAAAATTAAATCCTGGGTTCGCTAGTGCTCTGATGGAAACAATGAGTGCATGTTTTGAACGCTTAAGTATTGTTTCTGTGGACCTTGTTAGCTTACAGTGGTAAATCAATTGAGAACTTGAGAAAAACTGAGTAGTTGACTATTACCAAGTAGTGTATTATTATTAGTATTTCTTTTTTTTTTGGCAAAAATTATTTACTATATTCCTTTTTTTTTATTATTTCTTGATGATATTTACAACTTTATTAAAGAAATACATTTAATAAATTTGAACATATGGATATAATGACGTGAAAACACTTGCTGAGTAACTACCCAATGGTAGCACTCTAATGATATGTCTACATTAGGAGATCACGGGGCCATCTTCTTTTCAGACGCCTTGGAGGGTTACCACGAATTGAAGAGGAAGCAAGGTTAGAAACGAGAGTGTCGGAATGATTCTGGAAGGATAGGTATCTGGATTGGGCCAGATCTGAAACATAAGAAACATTAAGGTCATTATGGATGGTTTTATTTGTAACAAAGTAGGGAGCATTGGGGATTTTACGGAGGATTTTGGATTGTAAGAATTGGATACGAGAGGAATTCGATGGTTTAGTGGAGCCCCATAGTTCAACTCCGTAAGTCCAAATAGACCCTATTATAGTCATGTATATGAGTCTTTTGTAATTAATTGGAAGTTTAGAGCTTTTGTCTAGTAAGTGCTGAAGTAATCGGAAACGTCGAGCGGTTTCTTGTCGTTTCAGTCTAGTATGAGTAAATATATTTAAAATATATTATCTTATTAAAACATTGACTGTTTCAAATCAAATAACGTTTCTATTATTGTCTGTGTAATCATATTGTGGTATTTTTTTTCTCAATTTTATGAATACTTTTTTTCTTTTAAGTCTATGAATAACTCGAGGTAGACTCTAATGGAAACAATGGTTGCATGTTTTGAACCCGTAAGTATTGTTTCTGAGAACGTTGTTAGCTTATAGTGTTAAATCAATTGAGAACTTGAGAACAACTGAGTAGTTGACTGTATTAGCATGTAGCATATTATTATTTTTTTTTTGGCGAAGATTATTTACTATATCCCTTGTAATATGTTAATATTGTTATTTAGAAAATATATTTATATCTTATGTTTAGCCTCAGAATCCTCCCTTAGTTTATACAACGATTTTCGTTGTGCTAACATAGACAATGACAGTTAAATATGATTTTTATTTGTTCATTGATTTATTAGTATCTATTCCTTTGATAATTCGATGGTTACTTCATAGTTGTGGTTTCATCTTTTACGGAAGAAGTAGAAGACGTCTCTCTGTTATGGGTGGATTCCTTCTTGAGCTTCACGTTCCGTGGTTCCGTCACGCGTTTTTGTCATATTTTCCAGATGGAAAAATAAACAATACTTCAATGGTTATTTACATTTATACAGTTATTTTTAAAGACCGTTTTACATGATAAAGTTTCTTGTGCTAGATGTTGTACTTAAGTATTGAAATTATTTTGGTTTTCAGCCGTCAGGGGAGATCACCAGAGTTCATCATGGACTCTTTTACACTGTTAAGTGTCTCGAACAAAGTCGGGAATTTGTTAACATATTTTACCGCTAGGTAGAGGTACTTGCAAAATTATTTAGTGACCAGTGATACTTGGTATTCGTATTACAAAATTGAAGAATCAATTTAATCTGCTCTTACCGACAGCAGACACGCTAATTGTCATTGCTTATGACAGATTTGGGTAAAGAAAAGTAGTTAAAAAAAAATTACATTTACAATTATTAAACTCTATAGAATAGAATAGAATAGAATAGAAAATTAAACTTTATTCTGGGACTAAGTCCATTTAGAATAACAATGATGAGTTAATACAAAGTAAAGTACAAATCTGGGGCCAAAAACTAACTCCTAAAAATTTTAATATTATAGACATTATTTAAAAAGTATTTAACCAGTAAAACATAAAAAATAAAATATATATACAAATGAACATAAAATCTTCTCAAAATTACTTAATTGTGATGAAAAAAAAAAATAGAAGAGAAATTACATATTTATATATACATAACTACACAATTTATAAACAATAGGCTATCTAATATTTTATTTATTTGGTATTTTGTTGCCTCTACCCTGTAGGGTCATTGGCAACGCCTTTAAATTACACTCTGTTGCAGAGTTTTATCACTTTCGTTAACGATTTCGTCAGGGTCAGTTATAAAGTCTTGTCCACTCTTTATACCAGGCAATTTCTTTGTTTTGGAGATCCCCTTAATGCTTTTCACTTTATTCCAGAGCTCCTTCATTGAAATGCTTTGATTTAATAAAGATACGAAGTCTTCCCATGACGATCTTTTACTTTTCGGTATATATCGTAATCTTTGTATCTCACTGTTTGAGTTATCTAATAGAAAACTAACTTAACACAAAATGAAATAATATCTACAGTGGTTTATATAATAATATGCAGATACTAAGGTAAAATAAAGTCTTACGATACTTGTGGTGTAACGGAAAAAAAAAATAACTAAAAGGAACTATTTATACGTACATTCTCATATTGGCACACATAAAGACAAAGATATAAAATATGAACATATATAACCGAAAAAAAAGCACAACCAGAGGAGAAAAGAAAAATAAATAAATAGTAAAAATAATAGTCAAACTAGGTGACAAAGATCATTGCTGTTTTATGTTAAAACTTAAACAGTAGGCACCACTATTTACTTCACGCAAATTCAGTTCATAAAATGAAATTTATGGTGGTAAATCTTCTGTTTGGGATGTAAGGAGATATTGGAAAAGGAGGTATTTGAAAGGAGGTATATATGGGTTGCCCTGTAAATAATCGTAAATATTTAAAGAAGTGATAGTAAAGATCAAGAACAATAAAAAAAGTTAGGAAAATTGACTGCCACTTATCACTTCAATCAATTTAAGAATTAGTCATAGGTCCGTCTCGATATTTTTTACTAAAAAAAAAGGCTTTAACTTGACGGAGAATCATGCTGACAATAACACAATAGAATATGGCGGGATACACAGCATTTTTTAAAGAGTAGTATGTTTCCTGAACAGAAGGAGCACTTGTATATTTTGGTCAAAAATTATTAACATGTTGGATTAATTTGGCCCCACGATCTATTGAAACAAGGCCAAGTTTCTTGACTCTAGTAAGTTCATCGAAGAAACTTATCGGAGTTTAAGGGTTTTAAATCGGACTTAAAAAAACAAAAAAATTTAAATTTTTAATTTTTTTATTAACCTCATAGGATGTGCTGTTGAGAACAGGGACTAGGGCGAGGCTTAAACATGACTTCTTGTACTGCACAGGGTGGATTTTAATAGAGGGATGGTTTATTGGGAGTACTGTGGTTATTCATAATTATGGCGTGTCTTAGTTTAGTGACGGGCCTCACTAATGTCCTGTAAATGTCGATTAATTTTCTCAGTCTAGTGATAGGTTCACAATGTAAGTCTGCCATCTGATAGTTTTTTGAGTAAGCGAAATGAAATGAAAAATAATTTTATTTTGGGACTGAAGTAGTTATATTATTCCCTTAGAATAATAGTAGAGTTTAAAAAATATGTACATTATTCTGGCATGTATCATACAAATATATACAAAAAATACCTAGGAGATTGTAAGCACATATATGTATGCACACAAAGATACTAAGGAAAATACAAATACATAAAAAAAATACAAAGGAAAATACAAATATCTACAAAACATACTAACGATAAACACAGATATATACAATAAATACTGAGCTGTGAGGTATAAAAAAAATAATAAATAAAAATAAACTGACTTCTACCAATTCACTGCTGGTGACCAACGTTATATAACCCAGAAATTTTTACGAGCTTGCGGAAGTTTGAATTTGTAGTAGATGGAGGAATAGGAGTTGTTTGACGTATGGAGATGGGTAAGGAGGTAGCACGAATAAGTGGTATAAGTGTTTTGAAAATTGGGTCTGTCGAGTATTGCAGGCTATCAAAGAATTTGCGTGTAATGAAGTCGTCCACCTTCGGTAATTCGAGGGTATGTAGTAGGCCCTTACGTGTTTTTTGTAAAGTCGTGTGTCTCACTGTTTTTCTCAGCACACCGTTCTGAAACTGTTGGAGCTTCTTCGCTATTGCTGGTGATATATTAGTTAAGAGTGGTGCTCCGTAAAGGAGGACCGGTCGTAAAATACTCTGAAATTGTTAAAAAGTTTGTGTATCACTGGAATTTTTACTTTCGATAGTTTGTCAACTCTTCGAGAACTTTCAAAGTAAAAGTTTTACAGAAGTTTTATTTTTAAAAATATTTATTCAAAAATTCTGTCGATTTCGCTAAAAAGACTATCCGAAACCGACTTTTTTTTTTTTCGCTACTCAAACAAAGGACAAATTAAAATCATGTGTGATTGTTTTAAGAAAAATTATAACTCTAATCTAAGCCCAATTACTGTTCATTTTTCATTAAACTGAACTTTGTTTTGAGAACTTGAATAAATAAAAGCTAAACTTTTACCATAAATCTTGAACTTTATTACAAAAAAGTTCCTTAGAGCTTTTATTTCAACAAATTTTTTCCAAAAAATTGTTAAAATAAAAGCTCTAAGGAACTTAGATGTTTAGATTATATCCTGATTTTAATAATTTTGGCAGTCAGAATTTGTTAATAAATCTTTTTCATGAATGATATTATTAAATAAAATAAATTATTACTAATCAAACATTTTTCGTTCATAGTTACTTATTCGCAGTGTTTTTAATAACTACCTAATTCATTAGAGCCTTAATCACCATGTTTATTGAATTATCAAAATGTATCCTGGAAAATTCAAAAACTATTAACAGGTCTCACATAAAATAGTTAGGAATATATATTTTTTTTTAAATTTCCGGTTTTTATTTAATAATTAACATTGACCTCTGCTTTATCTTCATATCTCAATCTCCATGCGTCTGCAGAATGAAGTATGGATTTGCAACGAATGCGTTCTTCTGGTCATTGATTACCGTCCACATTTATCCAATTTAAAATATTTAAATCAATTTTACTCTAATAATAATAAAAATAATAAGTCCTAAGTATCATAAAAATAAGAAATACAAATATATTGTAGTCTATATATTTTTAACATATCTTGATAAAAAATTCATACATTATGCGATTACAACTTTTCATATGTGTCGTACTAAAAATAATTACAATTATTTTATTTGGGTTAAAGAAATATTAAAGAAAATTTCTTTCCGACAAGATTTTCTCCCCTGCTTCAAATTATTACTATTCCAAATCTAAAAATAATGTTGCATTGTTTGTGCTTTTCAGTAGAAAAAAATATATAATTAGATATGCTTATTAATTATGAAATAAAGAGATGAAGCATTTCTTTAAAAAAAATATCTTGACCAAGTTACGTGATCGCTCACAGAGGCAATGGATTGTTTAATAAACTCCGATTATGTAAGAGATACTTTTTAGGATTGGATTTGACAGGTGGTAATGTGCCATGGACTAATGCGTTCACAGACGCATTAGCATTATCATTAGATAGGTTATAGTTAGTGGAGCTGGGTTGAGTTGAACGCTAGGTCGGAGCGGCGGAGTCCTGTTATGCCTTTCTTGTTTCCATTGTGATGCAACATCGTGGCAAGAAAATCCGTCACGAAACGTTTCACTTTCTTCGCTTATCTCCTCTTCCTCTCTTGCAGGACACGACGAATTAGGCCTAGCGTTTTATGGGCCAAATCCAGGGCTTTTACTTTAACCGTCGGATAATTTATCATTGGAATTAGTGGAGAAAGTTGAACTGAAACAAAGAAATGTTTTACTACATGCTCTCGTACTTGAACAGTGTTGCTGACTTACTCTGAAAATAAATTGTTTTTATTTGAATCGATTTTTTAAACATTGATGGTCTGTGGAGAAGCCAAAAGATGTATTCCGGTTAACCGCTTGTAAGTACTTAACGCTTTTTTGAAACCATTTTTAAGTTCGATAGTTCAAATTATTCAAACAGATCTTCTCTGTATTGGGCTTAAATACTTACAAATTATTGTGTAAAAGCTATCTTTTATTACAATCTATTCGTTGTAATGTATCTAACTATTTTTTTAGCGAACGGCTCATATTGTTTTTGGTACTAGTTCCGAAGCGCTACTCTTTCAGCCATCATGGTTGCTGCCAGGTTATCCACAATGTTTCAGATAAGGCTTATAACCGATATCACCAGGCAGCGCCACTATTGCGGATGTGTAGTCTTGTCGGCTCTTGTACCCTCCACCTCACTAACGTATCCAGGATTTAATTTTGGGGGGGAGGTCTTCAGCCCGAAACATATTTTTTTTGTATGTATATATATATTATTATAATTACTTCGGAAAAAAGAAAGAAACTAACTACCTATAATAAATGGTGTTTAAGTGGTTCTTTAAGTCCTATTAATTGTAATTAGACGAACAATAATACTTTTAGAGATAATTTTTTTCATATAACGTGGTTATATTTTACCATTTTTTTTGGAGGGGGGCTTCAGCCCGAAAGCCCTCCTATAAGTATAGTTCATGTTGTAAGTTAGTCTCTGAGAAAAGTTTCAAATCATTTGTAACATAAAACAGTACATCCGTCCTCTATTGTCTCCAATGTATTTTTCTGGAACGATTAAATTTAAAGATGCTTAATGAATTGAAAAAGATGATTTTGGCAATACCCCATAGCTCTATCAGGTATGTCTATAAAGTTATGTAAATACCTTGTTGATTGTAAATTTTTTAGGCAAGGATAATTTGGAGCATTTGTCAAGTAACTTGGATGATTGTACAAATACATTTTTTCAGCTGTTTTTTGTTTACATTTCAATCATTTGTGGATTTTCCAGATCAGTCTCTTGTAGACGTATGAATCAAAACGTTATTAAAGAATTCCTGAGGGCATGATTCATGATAAGTTTGAAGACAAATCATTTCATTTATTTTTCTTTTTACACATGGTAGCCCAACTCAAAATATTAAGGCGGTTCTGTATGATATAGGATGTTATTTGGACTTTGAGGAAAATAAGGAGTGCAATGTCATCAGCAAATGTCGTCCTCGGCTAAGAAAAATAAACGATTAAATAATTGTTAAATCAATCTATGTTTTATTTTACAATTTGTTTTCAAACTATTTTATTGGGTAATATAACATTCTGTCACAATATGGACAATGATTATAATGAGGAACGAGTACATTCAACCGTACAAATAAATAACCGTTTCAAGAGAATTAATCTCCTTGATTTATTGGACAAGGTCGCCCATCGTTTGGTCAAGATATCATTTATACTTGTTTTATTGGTTGATAACAAATCAGTTGTTATCAGATTATTTAGCAAATTTAATAACATCGTCTGCTTTTCTTCGATGTTTGTGCCCAGTTATGTCATTAGTTTGATTATCAGTTTTGACATACCAGTTCAATTAAAGCTACCTAGGACTCCACTTGGACAAACGACTCACTTGGAATCCTCATACAAGACTGAAACAACAAGAAACCGCTCGACTTTACCGCTTCCTCCAACACTTACTAGACTATCGCTCTAACCTTTCAATTAATTGCAAAACCCTCATATATATGACTGTAATAAGGCCCATTTGGACGTACGGAGTTGAGCTATGGGGCTCCATTGAACCATTTAATTCCTCTCGTATACAATCCTTACATTCCAAACTCCTTCGTAAAATCCTTAATGCTCCTTACTTTCTCAAAAATAAACTAATCCATAAAGAGCTTAATGTTCCATATATTTCCGATTCGGCCCAATCCTTCCATAATAAACTTCATGACCATACGAATCCTCTCGTTTCCAACCTTGCTTCCTCTTCGATCCCTCATATCTCCGAGGCGGGTGAAAAGAAGATGTCCTCGTGATATTCTAATTTATAAATTTTATGAGAGTCCTATCAAAGGGTAGCTTCTCTACAAGTGTTCTCATGTCATTGCATTAATATGTATCAAATTTGCAAATTGTATGTTTGTTTTTATACAGTTGTAAATTTCATGAATAAAAAATAAAATAATTTAAGAAAATTACGCCTCTCCTGTCTGCACCTGTAATATTTTTAACACATAAATATTTGGACATAATTGTTCTATAACCAGTCTCTAAAACCAAAATTATGGCAGTAAATAATTATATATATAAGCCATTTATAATATTTCTTGGGCTATTAACTCGTTAAGTGCTTATCTCATAGGGTTGTTGTGCAACGGGTCGAATTTAATTAAACATAATTTCAGGTTTTTCGTTTTTTTCTATATTTTATTAATAATTTAAAGACAAATTCATTTTAAAAACAAATCGGTTCAGGTTTTTTACATCTTCGGTTTATTGCAAAAATTCACTAAGTACGTTTTTGATGGAGCTGGAACTTGAGAACATTTTAGTGAATTTCGATCTTATTTATTGATAAAATAAATAGCCATATTAAGTTAATTATAGTGATACGAACCCTTTTATGTTTCAAATATAGTTAAAACATACGCACTATTCTCTGACGTTACTGAGGGAAGATTCATCGAAATTCTTATGGCTTCATGTTATGAAATATCACTTAATGACTTCCTTTAATAAACTGATGATATTTCAACATCAAGTGTGATTATAAAGTTTTGCTTTTTAAATAATCTGTAATTTAAAAAAAAAATACGGCAATGAAATATCCGTCATACTTTCTGAGGAGTTCGAGATCCTATTTTATAATAAAATATATTTTGATGTTCCAAGCCTTTGTTATTATTCTAATTATTCCTCTAAATGAAAAAAAAAGACAGTTGTATTGACCTTTTTAAACAATTATATTTTTATTTATATTTACAACTGGCTGTTAAAACGAAGTACATTCCAATAAATCCCATCAAATTACCTTTATCCTTCGTCGTAAACCTATGACTTCCTGTCCTACAGTATCCTTTAACAATACCCCACTTATCCCTGTTGAACAAATCCGATACCTAGTAGTACTCCAACTGGACAAACGTCTAAAACGGAAAATTCATACCAGACTGAAACGACAAGAAATCGCTCGACGTTTTCGGCTACTTCAGCACTTACTACAAAAAAGCTCTAATTTTTCAATTAATTACAAAGGTTCATATACATGACTATAATAAGGCCTATGTGGACAAACGCAGTTGAGCTTTGGGATTCCTCTCGTATCCAATCCTTACAATCCAAAATCCTAAAATCCTCAATGCTCCTTTCTTTGTCAAATATGAGTAATTCATGAAGGCCATAAGTTCAACATGTTTTCAATTTGGCCTAATCCAGATACCTATTCTTCCATAATAAACTTCAGAAACTAATCCCCTTGTTTCTAAGCTTGCTTCCTCTTCGATCTCTGATAACCCCCCAATAGGTTTGAAAAGAAGATGGCCTCCTGATCTCCTAATTTAGACGCTTTATTAGAGTGCTACCAATGGGTATACTCTCTAAGAATCTTTTCATGCCATTGTATTTGTCTGTATCATATTTAATAATGGATATATCTTTATTTGTATACACTGGTAAATTTCATGAATAAAAAAAATACAAAAAATTAATTATAATGTATTTGCAATAATAAATTTAAAGGTACTCAACATTGAATATTTATTAAATACAAAAATTTTAAACAAATGAAGTATGAATTAACAGTGTTCCTAATTCTGCTTGTTTATTTTATAAATTGTATATTAATTAAAAATATTTTAGAAATTAATATAAAAATATATTGTATCATTTTAAATTTTCTTGTCAGAACTTTACTAATATTTTATTTATTTTTCTTCTTTACAGTGAATCATTGAAGTGAATACGTAATTGGGACATCAGACGGATAACAATTTGACATAAGGTAAAGTTAATTTTTTTTTTAGCAAATGGATTATTTAGAAAAAAGAATAATTCATATAATATTTTTATGTACACTTATAATATTTATATTGGAGCAATATTCTCAAGACAAACCCACTTTGCCAAGTAAGTAAGGGAATTCGTACAAATGCCCAGGCGTAAAGAAGCCATTGAGAAGCCTGTAGTCTCAGATTGCCCTGAAACAATATATTTTAAAGCTATTACAAAATGTATTTTGAACTTGCTATTTATATATTATGTTGTCTCAGCTGTATTTTTATTTTTAACTTAGAATTTTATATACATATATTAATATAACCATTAACATATTTGTCCAGGAGCCCGTGGCAAAAAAAAGGTGATTTCTTTCATACTGAGATTTGGTTGGCCTTATAAATTAACCACATCCACAGACTTGAAAAAAAAAATGGTAGTCTATCATGATGCCATGTCATGAAATTTTCCCAAAATTAAAGGGTTAAGAGTTTAATCCGTGGTACAGCCCATTTTTATCGAATTATTAACATCCGGCTGAAACTTCGTAAATAGTTTTATCTCATAGTAACCTACAACTATTTTACTTAAGAAAAATCTTGGAATTGGAGCGTTTTCAATCTGGAGGGGGGCAAACTTTGTCTATTCAATTTGGTACTAAAAACTCGTAAAGACACATTTGCTTTCTACTTGGAGCGTTGGATAACTTGATCACAAAATCGATAAAATAAGGAAGCTTACAAAAATATTGGGCCGTTTATCCTATATAACCTCCGCATTTTGAAAATTTGGGAGTGGTGTCACGCCAAACGGCTTAATATTTTTTAAGGCCACCTTTTTTCTCGACTTCGTGATCAAATTATCTTACGCTCCAAGTAGAATGCAAATATGTATTTACGAGTTTTTAGAACCTAATTAAATAGACAAAGGTTGCCCCTCCTCTATCCAGATTGAAAACGCCCCAATTTCCAGATTTTTCGTAAATAAAATAGTTGTAGATTACGATGAGATGGAACTATTTAAGAAGTTTTAGGCGGATGTTAATAATTCAATTAAAAGGGATTTCTACCACGGACTATTAGTCAAACAATGATAAAAATGTGAGGTAAATATTTTTTTTTTTAATTTAGTGAATTATGAGGACAAATATCTTGGAATCTTCAGAAGATAGCGAAAAATGAATGTAATAATTTCAATAAAGTTATGTCAGCTTTAATTTTAAGCATATTATCCCTAGAACGCATAGTTTCACCGTTATAAGTGGTTTACCGAGGAAGGAGAACTTTTAGAACCGTAAATTCAAATTTTCTACTTGAAATGCCTGGATATGGAGTATTTAACTATTATTTCGTGTTTTAGACTGTAAATATTACAAATTTAAAGGGTTGGTAGCTTTACATCTTTCGATTACAAACTTTAATGTATCTGTATCTATCTGGCCGCCATTTTGTATTCCAGCGCCAGACAGATGGAAGACGTCCATTTTTCTTTTTAGGCCTATGGATGTTTTCCAAACCTTTGTATGAAATGTCTCCTTTTTTTTGCTCCCCCTCGGACTATGGCGAATAATCATGAAACATTTTGTTTTTGTTGAAAATTTCTTTTTTTTCACTAAAAGAACCCGTTGTTTTCCTGTATATACCCTTAACTTGGCTTAAGTAGTCGCACTTTATATGTTGATTAAGTATTCGCATGTCATCTGTGAGATGCCTTTTCTATTTTTTTTTTTTTATTATACTCACAATATTATTCTTAATATTATGGAAAATCGTTAAAATGATATTTTTAAGTCTCTAAGCACAGCTTTTTAATAAAAAATGTGTGAAAAAATATAAATAAATAAAACGATACGGGATTTTTTTAAATGTAAAATATTGAACAGAGAAGTCAATAGAAATATTTTGGTGTAAAATTGGAGAATTAAAATTAATCCCAACAAATTACTTTTACCCTTCGCCGTAAACCTACAACAGCCTGTCCCACCGTATCCTTTAACAATATTCCACTGATCCCTGTCGAGCAGATCCGTTACCTAGGACTCCTTCTTGACGCCTTACTTAGAATCCTCATACTGGACTTAAAAGACAAGAAACTGCCAGCAGATCCCGACTACTACAACTCTTACTTAACAAACGCTCTAAACTTCCAATATTCTACAAAAATCTCATTTACACTACCATCATCAGGCCCATTTGGACATACGGTATTGAGCTTTGGGGCTCTACAAAAATATAAAATTCTTCTCGTATCCAATCCTTACAATCCAAAATTCTCCGTAAAATCTTAAATTATGTAACAAATAAAATTATCCATAAAGACCTCAGCATTCCTCTTGTGGAAGACTTGGCCCGAACTAGATATACCTCTTTTCATTCCAAACTCTTTGGTCACCCCAATCCCCTAGTTTGTAGCCTTTCAAATAAGATGGCCAAGGGACCTCCTAAATTAATTTATCTTTGAAGTGTTACCAATGGGTAGCTTCTTCACAAGTACCTTCATGTAATATATTCCTATAGGAAATTTACTGGTTGAATCTCCGGTACACTATTGACCAATCAACGTTTTTCCAATTCAGGGATCATCATGACAGACTGACAGCCTTAATTTTCTCTTCAATTTAAATTTTCTGATTATCGTAGATTATAAATACCTAAATTGCTCTTCGAAAAAATAATTACTTTAAGATATGGTAACTTTGGGACTGGATGGATAATTTTGGAACAGCGGGTAAAATTTAGTTTGTGGTGATTCCGTGGTGGATACACCTTGTTGGTTCAGTCTGCAAAAACGTGCTTTGTATAGGTATTTACTGCGCTACTACCTTGCGGCGGTTTGAGAACTCTAGTCCACTACACTCGTTGTGCAGTTAGATTTTATTTATTTCCATCGTTTTTTTGAAAATTCCTGATTTTCGTAAAACTTTAGCTTGTTCCTCAAGGACTGTACACATCAGATTACTGAAGTATTAATATCGGCTATGAAAAAATCGGCTTCTGATTGGAAATGACCTTTAACGCCTGATGAAATTCACTTCTCAAAGGACAAATTGACCGGCGAGAAATTTTCAAGGGAATGAGCTGCAAGTTAACAGCGATCCCTTGGCTTCAGTTAATAAAAACTAAATTGTACGGAATGTTTGATTGTTGTTCATTTTCTTTGTTATTTCTTATGTAAATAATGAGCCTATACAATATTTTGATATAAAATTGGTGCAAGATCATGTTTTCTGCCATTTCTAATGGAGATAATGCACTGTCACAATTTTACCCTAATCAATGGGTGAGTAAGGACAAATTTATTATTATTATTTTTTTTTAGTAATATATCCTAGTTTCTAGAATTATTGTTCTGCCATATTTTGTAAGAGGAAGACTGACCTTACATATTAATATTTTTTTCAGCATATTAACTTTGAACATAAAGATAGAAGCACCTTAAAACTTTGATAAGTGTCCCAAAGCTACCTCATCTTATGGTAATTACAATAATCAGATTTGTATCATAAAAAGATTACGTAACTCAATAATACAATATATTTTTGGTGCTATAACAACGACAGCCCAACACAATGTGTGTTCGTTAACATTCGTTGAGGCATTGTGGGATGCGTCATAGATGAATGGACTGCATGTTTTTTACGCTTCGGTGACCACCCCTTGTTTTAATTTAAGCACATACTAAAAAAAAAAATCACTAATGCACACTTATTATTAATCTAATCACAATTGTTATTTTTTCAAAGTAATTTTAAAAAATTAAAATTTTAGTAAAATAATTTAGACAGTAATTTATTCTCGTGAAATATTTAAATTGCTGTCAAGTTTAAATTCGATGGAATCAGTCCTCGTGTATGCTAGTATGTGAAATGTGCAAGGTATAGTTGCGACAAATATCGCAAATATTCATGAGGTGTGTCCCATTGTCGCAGTCTAATATTTTATGCATCTTAGCGACGC
This sequence comes from Nezara viridula, assembly GCA_928085145.1. NCBI lineage: Eukaryota > Metazoa > Arthropoda > Insecta > Hemiptera > Pentatomidae > Nezara > Nezara viridula. Next base: position 38,909,724 of record OV725083.1, read on the forward strand.
GAAGTCTAAATCAGATCATGTAAGTTGAAATAGCAAAAAACTTCTTGGTCCAATATCTCATTGCGAAAGCTTCTATTCGTCATAATAGATATCAATAAGACATAGGTAATACTAAATTATTAAACTCAATTAAAGGAATCATTTCAGCCAATTTTATTGCAGAGCCAATTCCATGTTTCTTTTTCCCTTAAAGACTGGCGAAAACGCATTTAAGTATCGATTAAGCATCAAGTAAGTAAAGGAGGCAACGGGAATGTTTCTATTTATTATTCCATTGAGTTTCCTAAAAGTATTACTTTGACGGAATGTTCAATTGAACCACCTGATATGAACTTCTATGTTACTTATCTATTTAGCATTTCTATTGTTAATTCACACAAACAATTATTTAAGTAAACTACTGACTCTTTTTACTTTCATTCTGCTACTAGGTAAGGAAATTATTGCGATGGAATCAAATTTCCGATGTGCTGTTTTCAACTACACGTTAACGTTTCAGACTCACTTGGATCCAAAAACTACATCTTTATTTTGTTAATTTAAATATCCTGTTATTATGTGCTTTGTTAATATTTAGAATTCACTACCAACTATTGATCCCCCCACCATTAATATAGTCTTATTATCAATTATATACTGTGAGATGAGAAGGAATTAGTCGAGGGTGCGGTCAAAATAAAAATAAAAAAAAAATTAAAATATATAAATAATTTTAATTTTTGCCGACGTTTCATTTATATATTTTAATATTTTTATTTTTATTTTTATTTTAATTTTTTTTTTTTTATTTTGACCGCACCCTCCACTAATTCCTTCTCATATCATATCAACGGTCAACCATCTCTACATCATTATATATACTGTGAGATTTGTTCGAATATACTGTCGATCGAAGTTGTCCCTCTAAGATTTTTTTGTCAGTTGTAATTATAACATAAATGAGATAATCTTGTTAAGAATGATATTTGACTTGGTAAGTTACAATTTCTTGTAAATGATTTCATGAATAATTCTCTACTCAGGTCCTGAAGTATTTATTCAGTTTCTGAAAAAGGCAGCTTCTCATTTATTCAGTCTATGTAGATGACTTCATTCTTTATTTTTACAATTGAAAAACCTCAATAAATAATCACACAACTTCATCAACTGAACACATAGATGTATGTATACTCTACAGCTTTAATATATTACTAGTAGGCCCGTGCGAAAAATTCGCACACCATATTGTTAAGTGATCAAATGCAAAATTAATAATAAAATAAAATAATGCAACGTATCAAATGATAAAAAAATAAATTGCTACTTTATCGATAAATATAATCGACAAAGGATACAAAAATTAATTTAAAACTTCATTAATGTTTGGAACCGTGTGTAATATTGTAAGGGAAAATAGTGTAATTTTTTAGTTATTCGCAAATAAACTTCCTTTTCTTTCATAACTTGTTTGCCTGAATTTTCGGGGTAATTGGACTATTTTGCCCGCCTGAAGGAGAAGGAAGCCTTCGAAATTGATGGCTCAATCTTGAGATTTGGTGAAGAATTAACGATGATATGGCTTGCAGATCAAAAACACCATCGATAAATAATATAAAATCCTCCTCTCTCGATCATAGAGGCCTCAACTCGACGAAATGAGACATGTATTCAATGACAGTACTACAATTAACGTAAGATTGTGTGGATGCAAGAACGTTATCTCTAAAATAATACGTTTTTGGCTTAAAAACGATCCGATAGTTCCGAGTGATTGAATGGGACAATGGTTCTTATTAAAATATTTTGGTTTAAAAATATTTTTCTATAACCATAAGAAGTGTGTTCGCTTGCATTTTTGTCATTTTTGAGGACTGAAAAAATTTCAGAAAATTTGACTTGGCCTACAGACATCTTTTTTTTTTGGAAACTTGTTTCTTGTTCTTTTGCTCCCCTTTCTCATTTTTTGAACGAATCTTTCCGTCCACCATTTCGCTATTATTATTTTTTCCATATTAAGCTTACTAGTTTTTGTTTTAGGTTAGAGTTTTCGTGGTTCCGAAGTTCGGATTTCTGAGACTACAATGTTTTATTTTACTACTTGATACCGAAAGCAGTTTAGATCTGTATTCAAAAACACATTAAAATATCCAAATCATAAAGTTAAAATACTTAAGACAAATACTTACGACTCCCATTATAGAACATTTCCATATACATATTTCACACCGATTTGCTTACCACTTCACTGTCTTGCATAATTCCAATCCATGGATTCAAACTATATCTTCATTCATTATTGTTAATTGTAATTTTACAAATAATTTCTGTCGTAAACCTATAACTTCTTGCCCTACAATATTCTTCAATGATATTCCACTTGTTCCTGTTGACCAAATCGCTACCTAGGACTCCACTTGGATAACCGTTTCACTTCGAATCTTCATACTAGACTGAAACGACAAGAAACTGCTCGACGTTTCAGAACTGCTCCAACACTTACTAGTGTTAATTAAACTTTCAATTAATTACAAAAGACTCATCTACTTAACCATAATAAGACCTATTTGGACATACGGAGTTGAGCTTTGGGATTCTACCAAACCATCGAATTCCTATCGTATCCAATCCTTACAATCCAAAATCCTTAGTGCCTAATATTTTGTCACAAATAAAATAATCCATAATGAGCTTAATGTTCCATGTATTTCCGATTTGGGTCAATCGAAATACTTATCCTTCCATAATAAAATTCATGACCATACGAATCTTCTCGTTTCCAACTTTGCTTCCTCTTCGATCCCTCATATCTCCGAGGCGGCTGAAAAGAAGATGGCCACGAGATCTTCTCACTTAGAATTAAATAGGGATTGATACCACTGGGTAGTATCTCTTCAAGTCTGTTTATCTCATTATTTCCAATGTGTGCATTTTTACTTGTTACTAGTTTTATTGTTTATACAGTTGTAAATTTCATTAAATAAATAAATAATAATTTCTGTTCATCGATGTAAGGGGAGTGAGATTCCGTCCCTGACATTTGCAATAAGTGACTTATAGGTTTTGATTCCTAGTTCTCTGACGGAGAGAGGCAAGCTAAGGCAAGCCCGCGGTTGCGGTTTTGTTCCAACGATGATTACGTGCGCAGTTTGATTTGATCTACCGAATAGGTGCAACATTCCTTCCGCTGACCCTGGAATTATTTTTTTTTTTTTGGGAGGGGGTCGATTATTACTCCAAAATCAATTATTATTATTTAATTAAATTTGCCTTTTAGTTCACAAACCGATCGCTATAAAGACGAAACAGGTTGTGTCTATTAACTTCCAAATTTTTTATAGAAGATTTTAATGCGTCCAGTATGTTTTGATGAAACTTAAGTGAAATCTAAGCCTCAATTTATATTAATATTTCAAAACTAGTTATGTGAATTTGTTTCTAAAATGTCGGCTAAATGTACGATTTTAGCTATTTTGGGAAAAGAAAAAACAGGAATAGTGATTTTTTTTATTTTTCCAACTCATATAAGGAATTTGAACTAAATTTCGGTCAGAAATGGACCAGCATATAACTAGCGCTTTGCTCTCCGTTTCGAAGATATTGAAATCCAGAAAAATCTCAAATTAAGGGCTAACCATCTATGATAAAGTCATTTTTAATATATGGCTGTGAGACCTGAACATTAACCAGCACCCTAGAAAAAATTGTTGAAAGATTTGAGAGAAAAATCCTCCACACGATAACCCGAGCTATCTGAGATCCGAGTGCTAACACATGGAAAAGAAATACCAATAAAGAACTTTTTATAGAAACTGGTCAATCAATATCCCATGATATGAAGGCACGGAGGTTAAGAGAGATGGGGCATTTAGCTCGTAGCATTCCAGTTATACGCTGGTCCATTTATGACCGTTGGTCGTTTATTGAGGTTATTATGGAACCGATGTATTTGAATTTGTCTACTCTCGGGAATGATTTTCCTTTTAGGCAGATTCTCTTATTGGGATGGAATTTTCGGCTTATTATCATATATTTTGTTTTGCCTTCATTTACTTTTAAGCCAATCTGTTCTGCCTCTCCATTAATATCATATAATATTATATATATATATATAATATTAATTCTCTCAATAGTTTTGGATTATATCTTTCTTCAAATGTTGGCTAATATTGTGTTATTTTTTTTTTTTTGCTTCCGCAGAAATTTGATTTAATTTTAGTCAAATTGCTTCTAAGAAAATCGAACGCAATAACCTCGTCTAATTGCACGTTGAAGAGCGCATTAAAGATGAAGGACGATGGACCGGTTGGACAGATCGATTTAGCTGACAGCTTCCATTCTAAGGATATAAGCTAAATATTATAAGTTAAATATTTTTTTAAAAAATAGGTAAATTTAGTTCAAATTTCTTATATCAGTTAGGAAAAAAATCACAATAATACGTACTCTCTACGTAAGAACGAATGCCTCAATAAAAGGCAAAAGACCACGTGGAAGGTCAAAAAGCAAATGGATGTATAGAATAAACAAAGATTCAATAGAACTGCATCGTGCAGATAAATAGAAAGAAATGGTCCAAGACAGGCAGGGATGGAGCAGGCTTGTTAAAGTGGCAAAATACCACATGATCTGTAATGTGAACAGAAAAAAAAAAAAAATTAATCGTTTAGTCAACGTCTACGTATCCTGACCTCAAAAGACCTCAAATTCTGACCTGAAAATAATTAACCAAAAATATTTAAAAATCGCGTAATCTTTACTATTAGTATTCTGATTTCGCTGAAACTTTCTTCGTATAGGAAATTTAAATACCTTTGCAACATATCACAATATCGACAAAAAAGTGTATACTTTTTAAATTATTCGGAATCTAATTTTATCACCCCTCGTAACTTTTTTTCCAGCTTCTTTTCGTTGAAGTAAGTTATACTGATAAATTCAAAGATCTACAGCAATGCAGGTTTTTCGGTCGCCATCTTGAAAGGAAAAGGCGGATGGTAATGTCGATAAAGGAGGATTATTCTTGGATAACCTCTAAATTTAAATTCAAATTTGAAAAAATCGTTAATAGTTTCGGAGAAAATGCGCAGATGGCGGACGGACAAAAATATTTTTATTCCTTTTTCGAATTCTACGTATCCTGTAACGTAAAACCTCAAATTTTGAGAGGGGGTAAAGTTTTTGAATTTTTTGTTCGATTACAATGGTTCATTATTGAAAATAATAAACCAAAATCCATATTATTATGTTATATACATTTTTTAAGTTATATCTTTGACTGGGTTACTGTTATTTTTCAACTAATATTTGTTCTGTTAACCATGATCCGCTAGCAATATTAATATTTTAATCACATATAAATTCTATTATCAATGTTATTTAAAAAAAGCTTTAAATATGGGGGAGTATATATACTACAGCGGTTTTCTTGCCTGAAATAATGATAGTATGTACCATGGAATTTCGAATACTATGAAAGTTTTTACCTTCTTGGAGCCCTGTAATATATTTTTTAATTTTCCTAGAGTGTTAATTAGGATTTGTTAATTATATACAATTAACAGAAGAAGAGGTATAGCTGCTGTTGCACTATTGGTTACAGCGTGTGACCTTCACCTCTCACGCCTCTAACGCTGTTAATTGGCGGACTCCCACAGTCTGCATTTCCGCCCAAGCAATATATTTCCATGCTTGTCATCGTTTGTGCTTCTAATCCATCAATTTTTTATCTATTTTCCTGAAGTATCTAGGATAGTAAAATTCTTTTTTTTTTAAATAATTAAGATCATATAATGTTTAATAAAGAGGAAATGCGTGATCAACTAAGCTAAGGTTAAACTTCTAATATGTTGTTTCAAACTTCATATTATTTTTAATATTCTATTCAATCAAGATAATACCTGACCAATAGTTCGCACATTCCATTCAACGATACATTAATTATACGGTGTTATAGCTGGATCACGAAAACTATATGCAACTGATGTATTTTTTTTATGTCGCTAAAGAGTTCGACAAAGTATTGTACCAGGGCCTCTTTAAACTAAAAACCTTACTACCGTACACATATTTCCTGATTTTTTATACTTTATTTTCCCACAGAGTTTTTCTCAGAAATTTCTTTGATTCGTTCAGTTTAGTCGGGATACCTCAAGGTTCAGTACTGCCTCCACTACTATATAGTGTATACACTTGCGACATATCTTCTAGCAATGAGATTTTGACTGTCACTTACGCTGACGATACAATCCTCACAAATCATCAAGATTAACACAAGATTAACCTACCATAACAAAAGCTTCACTAACTCTATAACTTCACTAACATAGTTTACATAAATTATACAACTGATACAAGTTATGGAAATTAATATGAAAAACCCTGATAATTCGAAATATATTTACAACACGTTTTTATACAATTTGTATCAAAACCACTAAATTCCTCAGACCCACACCTGAGTACACCATAGGCGGATCTATGGGGGAGGGCTTTCGGGCTGAAGTCCCCCCCCCCTCCAAAATGGTAAAATATAACCATATTTTACAGAAAAAAGTATTAAAAACTACCTCTTAAAGTATTCTTGCTCGTGTAATCATATTTAATAGGACTTCAAGAACCACTTAAACACCATTATTTCATATAGGTAATTAATTTTTTCTTTTTTTTTCAAATTAATTATCGTTATATGTATATGAAAAAAAAAACCTTCGGGCTGAAGCATTTCCCAAAATTAAATCCTGGATCCGCTAGTGGTATACACTATCTTAGACTTTGACTGAAGGATAACATGGGACCCAAATGTTCATCCACAGGAAACAGAAAACCTTTAATAGACGACTCAAACTAATTTATTCACTGTTTTGGACAATTTGCTCACACCTATCTAAAATCTAAAAAATCCAACTTATAGAAAATCCAAACATTCCAATAAACAATATTACGATTAATATCTAAAGCACCTTGGTACTTGACTAATAAAATTCTAAATACTGACTTTCGCTGCTAACAGTTGACCAACAAAAAAGGACTGTTTCTCAAGGATTTATATGAATTTAAACGATCATACCCAAAATTTAAGATACATGTTAGCAAACTCCTGATTATGAGGAGGAAGTCAAAAAGGCACTGGATGGGAGCTCTCTTTCCTTAACAACCCATGGTAATTAAATTAAACCAGGGAAGTCCGTAACTTATTTACAATTATTTTGTTTGTTTCCATTAGACTTTTTGCTGGTTGTCAATAGTTACTTGACAGGAGCAAGTCGATGTTTCAAGACAAAAAAAAAAATATAGTTTTTTATAATATAATTATTTTATTTTATAATCTTATAACTAAATGAGTTATATTTGGAATTGACTCTCCTGATCCTCCCCACAAACGCTAGGTTCGATCGGCTGGTGTAACAGAATCACTAGTTATTGCTGGACTCGAACCTAAACTCGTATATTGGATATATCTCGTTCAGATTTTTTAGGTATATGTGAAATTTTATTAAAATGTAATAGAATAAAATTATTCAAAAAATGTTGAATAGTGATTATGCTTATTTTATTTAGTATTCATTCAGGGTAGAACACGGGTGTATACGTTTGCTTTCAACTGGTAGGCATTTTTTAATCATATGTACGTTTTGTTTGTTTATCAATACATATAATTTTATTAGAATCCCAATTTTCCTATGAGATGGAGTGAGTGCAGAAGGGATGGCATAGATTCGTCGATGGGAGTTGGGCGCTTCTTATAGTGACAGTATACATTTTTAGAAAGTTCCAGTCGCTCGATGCCGAAGAAAAGAGCGTCGTTGTGTCATTATTTTACGTTTTAACTGAATAAAAAAAAATTCTTACACATTGTGGTTATGTTATCATTTCAGAAAATGTATTAGTAAAAATAAAAATATGTGTAATGAATACAAAAACAAAAATGCACTCTGAATAATTTTCTTCAATAAAAATAATATATTTATGAACTCTCAAAGACAAAAATCGATAGAAAGTAATTTAACTTCAAACGAGGGCTCTTAAGGTGCTATTGTAAAAATTAATTGATCTAATAATTTGCGTATTATAGGAAGAATTCAGAACAAAGTTCTACCAATCTGTATAGAAAAATCTAAAAAAGAATAAACAAAATAGAACATCACACCAAGAAAATTCAGTATATGTTGATAATGTATGAATGCTTAATGCTTGGAAATGCTTAATCTGCTATCATGCTAAATATTCAGCACAAATTTTGTATAAATATCAAATAACCTGTCTGTGCCAACGTGCTAAAGTGTTATTAGTTATAGTAAGTCCTGTTTGCTTTAGAGACCTTGTAGATCTTTGGTAGCCTGAACCAGCCTTCCCCCCTCTATCACAGGTTCTTCCTTTTCCTAGGCTATTCTGTTATCTGTGTGGAGCTCTACGGGCGGATCTGCGTGTGGGGGGGGGGCCTTGGGGCTGAAGCCCCCCCGAATAAAATGGTTTAATATGGTTTTATGGAAAAAAAATTAAAAAATTATCTCTTAAAGTATTATTGTCCGTGTAATTGTATTGTATTGTGTAATTACATTTAAAAGGACTTTATGTATCACTTACACACCATTTCATACAGGCAGTCAGTTTGTTTCTTTTTTTCCAAAGTAATTATCGTTATTTTTATGAAAAAAAAGCTTTCGGGCTGAAGCTCCCCCCCTCTCAAAAATTAAATCCTGGATCCGCTAGTGTGCAGCTCAAATGCATCTTCGTTGACTTTTGTCTATCCATCTGATTCTAGGCCTTCCACGTGGTCTGTTGCTAACTATTGAGGCATTTGTTATTGTGTAGAGGCTTCCTAAAGAATTGTATCGTGCTTCATGCCCCACCCATCTTAACCTCCTTTGCTTCATATCATTAGTTATTGATTGAATATTTTTTTCTCTATGAGCAGTATATGTATATATATGAAATTCATTATGAGATTCCAATTTTCTGCGGAAATAATATTCAACTTTACCACAGCTATTTGTGACAATAGGATGGTGGCCACAAATGTTCTCACACTCACGTAAATTATTATTAGTATAAGTGATGATTACAATAATGGGCTATTTCCATACAATACTATAATTTCTTTTATAACGGTTCTTTAGTTTTCTAATATATGTTTATTTATTTCATTTTATTAAAATTCTTAGTTTTTTTCCTGTTTATATATTTCACTTAATACCATTGTACATGATTGATTTTTTGTTGTTAAATTGAATTAAAAATTTCAATCCTTTTGATATTATTGAATTCTTTTTTGTGGCTTTGATTTATTTCAGTTCGTAAACATTCATATATATGTTCCTAATCCGAAATAATATAATATGTACCATATTTCATATGATTGCTTGGTAACTATTATGAGGTGTTTTTCAATTATAGGTTTTCGTATTGAATTGGAAGAACAAAAAAAAAAAAAAATTTACAATGTTCGAGTGGTTTATTTATGTAGCAATACATGGTTTAAAAAAAAATACAAAAATTGTTATATAATTTTTATTATTCATGAAATTTGCAACTGTATAAAAATAAATATATATATAGTACATGTGATACAGAGAAATACAATGATATGAAAAGACTTTTAGAGAAAATACCAATTGGTAGCTCTGTAATAAAAGTTCTAAATTAGGAGATCACGAGGCCTTCTTCTTTTCAAACGCCTCGGAAGGTTATCAGGATAAGAGGAAGGAAGTTTAGAAGCGAGGGGATTAAGATGGTTCTGAATTTTATTATGGCAGAATAGGTATCTGAATTGGAACAAATCGGAAACATTAAGGCAGTTATGGACGATTTTATTTGTAAAAAAGTAAGGAGCGTTGAGGATTTAAAGAAGGATTTTGGTTTGTAAGGATTGGATACGAGTGTAATTCAATAGTTTAGTAGAGCCCTAAAACAGCCTCGTATGTCCAAATAGACCTGATTATCGTCATCTATATGAGCATTTTGTAATTAATTAGAGGCTTAGAGCTTTTTTGTAGTAAGTGCTGAAGTAGAGGAAAACGTCGAGCGGTTTCTTGTCGTTTCAGTCTGGTATGAGTTTTCCAGGTTAGATGTTTGTCCAGGTGGAGTACTATGTATCGGATTTGTTCAACAGGGATAAGTAGGGTATTGTTAAAGGCTGCTGTAGGACAGGAAATCATAGGTTTACGACGAAGAGTAAAGTTGATTTGATGGGATTTATTGGAATGTATTTTGTTGTTGATTGGAAATAAGAGGAATTAGATGGTTTAATGGAGTCCCAATGCTCAACTCCGTATGTCTAAATAGGCTTTATTATATTCTAAATTTTTTTATTTAAAATACTGCTCAGGTTTTTTATAAAGTACTGTATTGGTTATCGTAGAAATAGATGTCTTCTTGATTTCTTTGAAGTTCGAAACAAATCTTCCCAATCATGCTTTTATTATTAATTGTTTATGTTTTTGGGATCCTTTCAATGGGCGCCATTTTGAGTTACACCCTCTTCAAAGTGGAAGATTATATGTTGAGGATGGACACTAGCTGTGTTTTAGTTAAATGTTCTCTTTAAGTAAGTCACGAAATTTCCACCAGGTTCTTGGACTACGTGAGGTGACGCTGCCTCGCACAGCCTGCTGTATCTTTATATCTGAGGATGGTGTATACAATAGATATAGACAGCATTGGATGTGTAACCGGCAGAGGACCTTTGTTCGAGGTGGGCATGGATAATTGTCCCGCGAGGCCTCCCTATTGTTCTGTCTTCGGCCGCACTCAATAGTCAACTCAGAGCTGATGGTCTGTCCCTCAAATGCGAGATAATCTCTCAACCATTTTCGAAGAGTTGAATCCACTGTCTTAGACCATATGAGTAAGTGACCGAACTCTAATAACGCTATAGAAAATATTTCGAACCATTTCTTTTATTTATTGAATATTATAACATTCTGTCACTTTGACATTAGTTATAGTGAGATAAAATATTTTGGTGTACAAATATTTTTCTATAACGATAAAAAGTGTGTTCGCTTGCATTTTTGTGTCATTTTTGAGGACTGAAAAAATTCCAGAAAATGTTACTAGCGCTACAGAGATAATTTTTTTTTTGGGGGGGGGGAACTTGTTTCTAAATCTTTTTCTCCCTTTCTCATTTTTTGAATTAATCTTTCCGTCCACCGTTTCGCTATTTTTTTTTTTTTATATTAAGGTTACTAGTTTTTATTTTAGGTTAGAGTTTTCGGGCTTCCGATGTTCGGATTTCTGAGACTACTATGTTTCATTTTATTACTTGATACCGAGAGCAATTTGGACCTATATTCTACAATACATTAAAAAATCCTAATCATAAAGTTAAAATACTTAAAACAATTACACCCATTATAGAACATTTCAAAATTCTGTGAATTGGACATTAGTTATAGTGAGATAAGATCATATTCACACTATATGTGCAAAAAATATAAAACAAACAGAAGCATAATAACAAAAATTAATCATCAAAAATTATATACAATAAATAAAATAAAATAAGTTAAAAATTAGGAATTAAAAAAAGCAAAAATTCTATATATACTATTTACAATCAGGCGAGAGAAGTCCGATGCAGGCTTTTTTTCTCCAACTATGGAGGGAAAAACAGAGCTCCAAGAGATCCCTGATCTACCCTCTCAACCGCATCACTGGTACTAAAGCAGTACCAAAACACATGATTCTTCAGTGTAGAATCCGACCATTGCCAGAACTCCAATATATACAATCTACAAAAGGTGCTTGATAGGGATTGTGCAAGAGGATTTGGATGATACGTAAGGTTCTGGTGAAATTGGGAGAATTTTTCTGGCATAAGATCTACAACAAATGGGATGCTCAGATCATCATGTAGTGTTTTGTTGGTTACATAGAAAGAAGCATCGACGATTGTTCGAAGGACTTTTGAGTGGAAGGATTGGATGCGTGTGATGTTAAAACATTTTGCTGTCCCCCAATGTTCTAGTCGCTAAACCCAAATAGGTTTCAGCAATGTCTTGTAGATCAGTAACTTGTTTTGAATAGAAAGTGAGTTCGAACCATAACGATCCAATTGGTTCTGTAAGTCCATTTATAAGATATTATAGTTGCATGCGAACTGATATAAGAAGTATATTTGTGATTCAGTTTAAAATAATCTGTATTATAAATAACAGAGATAGGAAACCGTTATTTTTTTTTACAAATAGGTTCAACTTTAACTGTTTAAAAAAAAAAACTTTTATTAACAAGAGGTTACAGGTAAAATTTTTTTTAGACTGTTAAATAAAAGTTTTTACTTTTTTAGTACATAACTAAATAATATAAAAAAGTATTTTTTAAACTTTTACTTATTCTCTTTAAAATAAAAGTTCAACAAATTAAAATTATAATTTAGTTGCTTGACAATAATAACTTCCAATTATTAACAATACGAGTATATTTTTAACGTTACATGTTAACAGTCTAGTTTACGTTTCTTGACATTTTATTCCCATCTTCAGAACTGCAATTCCAATAATCTTGTGGATGCAAGGCTTAATTCTAATAATAAAAATAATAATGTGCTCCATCGTCAATTTTCTAATTTATGTTTTAAAATTTATCATCTAGAGCAACATTCTCCTTTTGACCAATACTTGGGTTTCTGCCATAGTGAAAATGGCAGGCATTGGATGCAAGGCTTAATTATTAGAATTAAGCCTTGCATCCACAAGAGTATTGGAATTGCAGTTCTGAAGATGGGAATAAAAGGTCCCGAAACGTAAACTTGACTGTTAACATGTAACGTTAAAAATATACTCGTATTGTTAATAATTGGAAGTTATTATTGCCAAGCAACTAAATAAATTGACAACTTCCCAGGAAAAAAAGAAAAAAGAAAATTATAATGTAATTTCATAATTATTTTACTGCTGAGTACTCAGAGTGGAAAAATTAATAATTTACGGTAATAATGGAAAATATTTTAATGTTAATATTGAAGAACATAATACAATGCAAAGTTACTGGACTATGAGGGTTTGTGGCGGTTTGTAAAATATGTGGAGACCCTATTTTAGTTTTGTATAAAACATCTATAAATCGCCTGACTCATCAACGCTCTGTTATAAATATTGAACTCTAATATTCCTTTTTGCTTTTGTCTGCGGCATGAAAGTTAAATGGCGTTGTGCAAGGAAGGATCTTAGTTCCTGGATATCTTTCTTTATTCGATATTTGCCGTTATCCAATCACCCAGGAAGATAAAAAAAAAAAAAAAACCTAATCAGTTAATTGGCAAAGCGGTTTTTCTCATTTTCTGCTTCGATGCGGCACCGAAACTCCAAGTAGAATGTTTGTTACTCGACTAACGAAATCAATTAAATATATTTTATTATTGTACGCCTGCTGGTATTCATGTATACGAGGCTTGAAAAGAAAAATAAAGAATATTCAGTATTATGGAAACATTACATCTGAAAATGCTTAATATTAATAAATAATATGGATATTTATCTGCCGTTATTTAGAGCAAAATAGTAGTACAAATTTTAATAAAAATATACAACTTAGATTGGAATTATTTCTTGATTAATATAAAAAAGTATTAAATAATTAAAAATACTGAATTGTATAATAATAATTAATATAAATATTATGAATTAATAATAACTTTTTTAAAATTTATTTATTTAGTAATATAACATTATGCCACAAAGACGATAATAATAATAATAATAAAAAAATTAAGAATGATTAGTAGTAAATATTTTTCTCTCTTTTATATTTCTATCTGATTGAATCCTAAACATATGAAACAATAGACGGGATTTGAAAATAAGAAAGCTAGAAACGTAGGCCTTCTGAGCTGAGAAACTGTTTATCACGAACTTTCTGATAATAAATAAAGCTATATGTCCTTTAAATATAATCAATATTTTTTTATAATCTGTGAAGTTGGTTTGATATTAATAACAAATAATTTGTTTTTCTTATAGTCATCTTGAACTTCTTTTAATAGTTTTTTCTATCTATATTTTTTTTCTATCTTACGGACATTTTTTTCTTTTGCAATTTTTTTTATATTTTATTAGGATGTCTAATTCATATATTTAAATACAAAATATTTAATGAACTAACAGATAGATGTTATTGTTAAATATTTCACTCTGTTCCAAAATTTTTATTAGTATTATCGAATAAAGAATTCTTTCATATTATATTTTCAGATATTAAAAATAAATTAAATGACAACGATGTGAATCAATAGAATACAAATAAATTAGACTCTAATAAATAGAAAAAAAACTTTAACATTGCTCGGCTATATTTTTTATTTTATTTCCTGTTAGTGCCGATTATATAAAATATATCAAACATATTATGAAATTCAAATATTTTTTAAAATAAAAATTACGAACAATATATTTATAAATATTCTGGTCTAATAAGAAATTATATAGAAGATTAAAGGATAACCAATAAGATGTATCAAATAATATGAAAATAAAATAAGAAAAGGTCTAGAAAATTGAAAGGGCTAAGTCATAATTAGAGATATAAGACAGATATAAATATTTTTTTTATGTATGATATATACAACTGTATTAGTAAATAAAATACATTTAGAAAATTTGATAACAGGAAATTATAACATGAAATCATTTGTTGAGAAACTAACCCACTCGTATCTCTAACTCTAAACAAAAAAAAAAAAAAAAAAAATGTATTTACAATAGGAGACTCGAGGCCATCTTCTTTTCAGGCACTTCGGAAGTTTATCAGGGATAGAAGAGGAACCAAGTTTAGAGACGAGAGGATTTGGATCGTTCTGAAGTTTATAATGGTAGGACTGGTATCTGGATTGGGCCAAATCGGAAACATAAGGAACATTAAGGTCGTTATGGATTATTTTATTAGTGACAAAGTAGGGTGCATTGAAGATTTTACGACGGATTTTGGATTGTAAGGATTGGATACAAGAGGAATTCGATGGCTTAGTGGAGCTCCAAAGCTTAACTCCGTAAGTCCAAATAGGTCTTATTGTAGTCATGTATATGAGTCTTTTGTAATTAACTGGAAGCTTAGAGCGTTTGTCTAGTAAGTGTTGGAGTAGTCGGAAACATCGAGCGGTTGCTTGTCGTTTCAGTCTGGTATGAGGATTCCAAGTTAGACGTTTGTCCAAGTGAAGTCCAAGGTATCGGATTTGTTCAACAGGGATAAGTGGAGTATTACTAAAGGATATCTACATAAAAGGTGTGTGATGCGAGCACCACATCACAAGATGTTAACCCCATATTTTGGTTTAATATGTTTTACTATAAAATTTGGTGTTAATGTATTTTTTATCATAGATGCATGTTCAATACTTCATTGTAACTTCATTGTTCCCCATTCAAGCGACAGAGAAACGAAAAATGAATAGCCATTTCCTAGGAAGTTTGGTAATGACTCAAGAATTTCTATTCATCTACTTACATTTTCTTTCGGTGAAAGAAAAGCTGGTTGCGTTTTTGTATAAAGGAAAGCTTTATTATCATACATTCTATTGTAACATCAAAGAACATCAGCTATCTGAGTCAGTTTATTGTTAGAGCTGCTTTCTTTAACCTACACTGTATGATAAATATTTCTAATTTTCACCTGGAAACTTTCGTTGTTAAGTTATTAGTGAATTAGACTGCATAATGCATAGTTGAAGAATATTTTTATCATTTAGAGACCGCATTAAGTTATGGAGTAAGTATAAATTCAGAATATTGAAGATGAACGATTCATCATTTATAATTTAGGCGGGAATCGAGAGTATGACCATGAACTCAACTTTTGGATCTCAAAGTCACGGTTTTGAAACCAGTTTCGTCAACCGGCATTTTCGCATTCTATCTGCTCTCATTTTTTCCACTTTTTTTTAATTCTTGCAGATTATCTAAATGTATAATTATCTTTTGAAATCTTGATAATATTTTATTTTTGTTTGCATTTTGTTTTAGCATCAAATCAACTTTACTCGTTTTTATGATATGCAAAAAATTGCATTATACTAAATTTGCATTGATACAAGTCTATCAAAATACAATTTAATCTGAATAAGTCTACACTTGAAACCGGTAAAAATTACTTACGCCTTGCTTCTGAAATAACCGGTGAATCTATTGAGTTGAATTTGTTTTATTATTTTTGTAACTGCATCACACTTTTTTTTATTTATTTTTTTTTTTTTATATGTTACTCTGACTTATTGAGAGAAAACTAATGTAAATTGTTGACCAAAATTTCATACTTTTGCAATCTAGTGAAACCTAATTTGAGAAAATCTGTAATTCTATAAAAAAAAATTTGATTTCTTAAGTACTTTTATGGAATTCAAATGAAAAATTCCTATATTAAAAAAGGACATGCTTATTCCATACGTATACTAAACGAAAATATGTACTTCCCAAATAACTGTAAATACCCGAGTAACTCAACGAACAAACTGGCGCAGAAACTAGGACAGAAATATATACAGACGGAAGCATAGCTTGAGATAATGTGGGATATGTTTGGGTATGGAATTTTGAAATAATCAAGCCGAGAATTAGCTATCCTTAAAGCAATTGAATACCTGTTTGATAAAAAGACATAACTGCCGTCATTTATTTATTTTTTTCTATAGATTTTATTTTTATTGTGAACGTTTTTTTCTTTCTTTTTATATTTTGTTTTACTAGTTTAATTATTTTTAATAACTGACCTACATACAACCCATGAAGGGTCTTGGGTACAATACTATGTGCGAAATGTACTGTTTGTTGGTCAACGGTTGTGCAAGGAGGTGATTTAACCGAGATCAACTACTGTTTTAGTTAACCTTTTGAGGTTTCCCACCTTAATTAAGTATTTTATTATGAATACCCATTTATTGAGGCTGAGTGTGCCCCAGGGTCGAACCTCGGCCGAAGAAGCAGAATAGAATAAATAATTTATCTGCCAAAAGCCGGTATTCGAACTTGGGCCTTCAACATTAAAAGCTCAACGCCCTATCACTGAGCTATTTATCTACCTATTTTTTTTATAAATAATATATTTTATAAGTAATATTGTAAAACAATCTACATAGAAATTGAAATAGAAATAAAAAATCATCTTTATTCTGGGACTAGGTTCCTTAAGAATAACATTATTATTTAAACCAATTGACAATAAATTTGACCAGATGACCTATTATAATAAAGAGTAACTACAATCTCAGTAATAAAATGAGTATATATATAGTTTTGGAGGTTATATTAAGGAAAGCAGATGGGTACAAGGGTTACAATATTATAATATTGGTACAAAAACAACAACATTCTAATAACTAAATAAAATTGGAAAGAAATGCTAAATAAGTTTTATAGGTAACCAATTTTAGTGCTACAATATGAAAATAAAGAAACTAGAGTAAATAAATGATTTATATATGTTCCTTAAGACGTTTAAGTGAAAACATGTGAAGATATTGTGAAAAAGTAGACAAGTATTGTGATCTATCTATGACGCAATAGATTACGAACAGAAAAAGAAAAAACAAATACATCCATCTATACACATACATACATACACACACATAGAGAGGAGAGTGCCGAAGATAAGTAAAAAATGAAATACTTTTAAACAGATAGATATATAGATAGATAGAAAGAAAACTTTATTCTGGGACAAGGTCCCTTATGAATAACAGATATGAACAAAAAATAAAAACTACATCTGGCCAAAAATTACATTAGTCAATGTTAAAGAATATATAGTATCTTCAGTAAAATTAAATTGAAACAAGTAAAAATAACACCATTTTGAAAAGAAAACAAAATAAAAAAAAACATTATTTAAATGAAAAGAGAACAAAATAAAATAAACATGGGTTGATTTTTAAAATTAAAAACTATCAATTGTTACAACCATTCACCTCAGTCAAAATCTATTTCGCAATATTACTTTTATTGTATAACGTCATTTCGGGATGTGAGAAGGAATTGGTAGAGATGATATTTAAATGAGGACCAGGAAGAGGCATGGCGGATTTCAGAAGGTAAGGAATTCCAGAAGGCAGTGGATCGGGCAATAAAGGAATATTCAAACGTCTTAGTTCAATGGGAAGGGATATAAAGGTCGGAAACACGGGATCTTGTTTCCTGGGAGTGGACCACGGGTTTGAGCTGAAGGAGACTGTAGATGTAGGAAGGGTGTTGGGTGTTGATCGTTTGGAATAGGAAAGATCCAAGGAAATATTGTCTGCGGGAAGAAGGGAAGAGCCACTTTAACTCTTCGTAAAGGTGGCACACATGAGATCGCCTTGATGTACCGAAGAAAAATCTTAAGCACGTATTCATGAGTCGCTTCAATCTATCCTCGAGTACCATCGGGATGCCTCCGTACACCACAGAGCCGTAGTCAAAGTGGGGGAAAATGAGAAAAAAATAAAATAAAATACACTTCAAAAAAATATTATCTTATGAATAGAAAAGATAGAAGGTAACAAAAACAATAAAAAATTATACCTACTCACATAGACTATGTATTGTAAAAATACAACATGAGCTATATGTAATGTGCCTAATTATAATAGGTATGGAACATGTAATTAATTAACTTTCTTTCTTTAGGGTTACCTTCGAAGGAAAATAATAACAAAATAATGAAAATAGTGAAATCTTTCATTTTATCTATTTTGATAATTTTCATCTTTGTTATATTATAATTTCTTTTAAGGCCATTAAAACTAGAAGCGGGACCAAACTTGGGCCTAAAATGTATACGATGTTTCATTTAATTTAATTAAAAAACACCAAACTGACCAACTTCTTCTTATAAAAGCATACGAATAATTTACGTGTTATAAGGAATTCGTCCCTGTGAGCTGTTTCTCCTGTTATCTTCTTCCAGCATTCTCCAGCTAAGGAAATCACAAGTGTTACTAACTCTGCTCCGTATTGAAAGAGAAAAAAAAATCGCGGAAAGTTATTTCAGAAGAGGCACGTGAGCTTTCGCTTTGACTGAGGAAATAACCCTCTGCCTAACAGTGGCCATTTTCTCACTTATCTTCCAGGTTCCAGGCAGTTGTTCCTAATCATCGAGGAAGCCTTTCCATTGGTTACGATCATGCCGCCATTTTGGAGTCGCAACCCCCGTCGTAATAATTAAGATACATAACTATTTTTTTAAGGAATGACATAAAATTATTTTAATCATATTACGGATTAGATATGATTAAATACATTATTATATACATTATTAATTGTAGAAGGATATATCTATAATGGCGCTCAAAACTGATGGAAAAAAAAATTGTATACAATTCCATTCGAAGACCATATTTCCTTAGTACGTTCCTTTATCAAATCATCAACAATAATCGTCCTTCTTACGCCTACAACCTTCTCCAATTAAAGTCCATTTCCTGTTGACAAGATTTCGACCTTCCGACCTTTACATCCCTTCTCACAGATCTGCCTTATCCCAAAACTCCTTTATTGCTCGCTCTATTAATTTCTGTAATTCCCTTTCTATAAAAATTCGACATTCCCCCCTCCATATCTACAGTTAAAACCTTCCTATTCCAATTCCTGTTCCAAAAACAGTCAGATATCTGCTAACCTTCTATGATGTAATTACATTTTATTCATTATGATGTATTTACATATAGTTCATCATTTAAATACCCAGACAATTTTTACTATCAGGTTCGCCTTTCTTTTTTTTTTTCTGTAAAAACACAGTTCATTTTAAAGAAAAATGTAATGTATTTTTCATTTATTTTTTTCCCTAAAAATGTATATTTATGTTTTACCACTGTACATAGTTTTAAGTGTTTTATATATAGTATGTTTAACTAATGTTTTCTTTACCCTATTCTCTTTTTTTTTTTTTTTTATGTAGGTCAGATGTAATATTTTAATTTTGTACTATTCTGTTATTCTAAAGGGACTTTGTTCCAGAATAAAATTATTTCCTATTTTATTCTATTCTACAATTCATATAGAATTTCTAAGTTTCTGTCCAATTAATAAGTTTTTCTTCAGTGCAAAACAGTATAAATAAGAAAATCACTAGATTAGATGAAATGTAAATGAAAGAGATATATAAGATTTAAGCCGTTGATTTATTTTATATTATTCTTATGTTTTATATAGATTTATTTTTATATATTTATTATAGATTTTATTTTTACCACAGACAAGAGCTAGACACCAGCTAAACGGGGTTATTCTTTAAAGTCTATTTTTTTTATTACTCGAAATACCGTAATTAAATAATAATTATTTTTCTTTTCACTCCTATCTATCATTATTTTTTTTTTCATTTTTGAATAGCATTTTTATTTTATATTTCATTAACCATTGTCAAGCTAAAAAAAAATTGTTTTTGTAGCATTGCACCAGTGCCAAATTTCAAACTTTATAAAAATGCTGGCGTTTCCGCAATGATATCTACTACGGAAATCATTATTAAGGGAGTCACAAGTTATTGAGCACAGAAATAGAATGAGGAACAGTAATTGTTATTTTAAATTTATATTTTTTCAGATAAATAGAAAAATATTTTTAATTTAAAAATGCAATAATTAACAATTGTATGTAACTGAATGTTTGTAGAGGTTAATGGGCTTTGTGTTTAGGGTAATTTTATGAAATGAATTTAGCAAAAATTAAGTAATTACACTAAATAATTCTACCAATAATCTATTGTAAAATATTTTTATTTCATCATACCTTTATTTAGTTTCTATAATAATAAAACTTTATCAAAATAACGTGAAAATATGTTTTTTGTTTTCTTAATACACTTAATACTGTCTGTTTATTCAACACTCTGGCACTTGATTATTGATCGGGCACTCTTAATATCTTGAAGAGACAGACCATCATGGTTCATTGATGTCTTTTAGACACGAATCGTACTGTAAAAGGTTTATCGACCGATGGAAACCATCGCTGTCTCGGAGTGGTTTTACTTTTTCTGCCAGTAAGTCTAAATAAAACATGTATTTATACTTTTATATTATTTTATAAACCTTTTCTAGAAAAAAAAATGTTAAAAGAGAAAGTAAAAAATTATTTCGAAATATTTATGTATGCAATGAAGAAAACATATTTGGATTAAATACACACCTTTCTACACCTTTTTGCATTTTTATTATGACGTTCAAAGCCAAATTAAAAACTTTTTCAATAGAATTGAACAATTTATCACATTCTGAAAACAATAGGAAGTTTATCGTATAACAGTATTAATTAAATTATATACAAATCATTTTTCTTTTTCTGTTTTATGGCTAACTGTGTTTAGTTAAGTATCCGCTTCAAGATTAATTATTCTATTTTTATTCTATATAATTTCTCTTGCGTTATATATTTTATTCTTATCGTTTCAGTGTAAAAATTCTGTTTAAAATTATACATATGAATTATTCTGTGTTGAACGTGAATTTTCATCACCAATCACAAAGCGTTGTGAGTAGATAAAATTTGTTTTCTTAACTTCTAATTTTACTATTCATGAGATTGTATTTCTTTGAAATGTATTTTATTTTATACTTATCTTCAACACACTCCTCTCTATGTGTGTATATATATGTATACTTTATTTTATTTTTTTCTTCTCCTAATCTTTGCGTTTAATCACTTAAACATCTTAGGGATCATATGTAAATCATTTTTTTTACAATTTATTTCTTTATATATCAATAGTAATTTTTTAAAAAATTTTATATTCCATCACTACAATGCTTTCTAATTTAATTTAGTGATTATTATGCTATTGTTTTAGCTCCAATATTGTAGTATTGGACTCCTATTAACCAACTGTTCTCGTTGATATATCCTAAGAGCTATTATACTTAATTTATTCCTAGTATTTTAGTTATTCTTTATTGTAATAGGTCTTTTGGCCAGATTTATTGTTAATATATATGAACAATACTTCTTAAGGGACCTAGTTCCAGAATTAAGATGATTTTCTATTTCTATATGTATGGGAAGTATACACAACACACCACTCACTTTTTAGTATATGTATATATATATATATATATATCCAAAAAGGATTGATGAGTATGCTGTGTATCGAGCAATCCTATATATAGCAGGGCAGCACTGCTTTAGAAATAAAGTATTTCTCTCTTAGTCCTAACGAAACAAATCAGTTGAACTTCAAATGCTGGTGTGAATATATTATCGCGGTGAGCGCATCACACAACTTTTACTTACCAACGTACTTTGAATAGAACTACGTATTTTGTATTTATGTCATATAGTAAACGTAAAAAATGTATATATTGAAATCAATTAGTTATCTATATTATTTTAAATTTTAATATATTTGATTTATACATTTTTCTCTATTGCCTATTGCCTTATTTGACTGTATATTTTTAATATTAAGTCCTCTAAAATCTTTAGCTTTCTAACGGTATATTATACATCCATAATACTATTTATATTTACGAAAATTTATTTTCAATTTTATAAAATATTTCTCCTTTAGTTAATCTTAAAATTCTTTCTTAGTTTATAGTCATAATTTAGTATCACTTCTAATAATAAGAGTGATTAATTATTCAAAGACAAAAAAATATAAAAAAAATCGTGTGACCTCTTAGGGATAACTCGGGAGAAATCGGACTACTCGTTACCACTCGGCTTCGTTCGCTAACATCGATAGTTTACTTAATCATTTCCAAATAATAAAATTAAAATTCAATTTTTTATAATTCCAATACTTTTCCTTCATGTATATTTCACATATATCATTGTAACTGAAATTAAAAATATTAATCTAGACATTTTTCAATGGATAAATATTAAAATTTAATTCATTACTTCATTCCCTCTAATAGTACAGATTCCTCAAATGCATTTTTAATCAAGTCATTCTGTTCTATAAATAAGATTCTTTATTTCTGTTTAAAATTCTACCACTACTCAAAAATCCCTGCTATATTGTGGGATTCAAACCCGAGCCTCCATAAGTTTATCCTATAAACAAAAAAAAAAAATGTTCTAAGTCAACAATAGATATTTTTTATATCTTATACTGATATTTTTTTTCCGAGTCGTCTAGACTTCGGACCTGAACGACTTGTGATAAAGTTTAAGAGATAAGATTTTATATACCTGGACGAACTGTAAAAACCTGTGTAGTCGTATAACTAAAATCTATTCTACTCACCGGGCAAATTGTAGAATTCAGTTGAAGATTATTATAAACAAAAAATAATTATTGTTCTTCCAAACCATATCGATAACATTTAGATTTTATGCTTTTATAAAGAATCAATAAAAATAAAAAATTCTCAGACGTTTTTATTTTATATCTACTCAGTTGTAATTTGTTTATGTTGGTCTGGTTTGTACCGTCTCTTGTAATTTATTGGATAGTGTAAATCTTCGGCTGTTTTCGTGTGGATTGATGGAGTTATGTTTGGAGTGTTGAAGTTATTATAATTTTAGTGATTTTTGAACAAAAATCGAAAGTTGTAGCATAGGCTACTAACAAGTTGGCAGAATTATTAATTATTATAATAACACAGACAAAAGCTTAGTATTATAGCCTATTTTTAGGCAAATAATAATATGTTTAGTGTAGTATAGGCTAATTTTAGGCAAAATAATATGTTTTCTGTCTGAAGGAGGAATCTTAAAAAATCTCTGAACCTCTCACACAGCACTCCTCACCTATTTTTTTTCCTTTTACCATTTTTTTTTTTCATTTTTTATCTAACGTGCGAATTTTAAATAACTAAACTTTTAACCTTAACGTACGTTTTACATTTTTACTTTCACTTTCTTATATATGTAATAGATAGTAAGGGTAAGTATTGCGATCGTGTTTAATCGCGTGTAAGTTACGAGGGATGGTAAAATTAAATTCCAAATAACTCAAAAAGTATACACTTTTTTTTATCGATGTGGTATATTGTTTTTTAAAAGTTTATGGAATTTCTCAAAAACAAATCGTTAAAATCGGACTATTAGGAGGATATGGATATGGGATATGGTCTCTAGTTTTTTCCCTGAAAAGACGAAAATTTGGATAAATCTAAAATATTCTTTTTTAATTGTTAAGACTAAAAAAACCTTTTCTTTTTTTTCAGATATTTAATAAGGTATCTTTCATAAGAAATAAGTACCTAATTTTATACCTGTATTCTCAGTTCTATATTTCAACACTGCAATCACCACCTCTGGAATCAACTTACTCATCACTTGTCTGCATAGATGACTTTTTCAACTAAAAATATAACTAAAATGACATCACTCAAAAATGTTGAAATTGGAGTTAGTCGTTCTGTGGTTTATAAAAGCAAAGAAAGTTGTTTGGTTTATAAAAGCAGATGGAGTGACTTGATTTTTATTACCTACCATCGATATATTAAATAGACATTTTGTAATTATAATGGTCTTAATGACTTGTTATCTGTAAGCTTTCAGCTTTAGCTCCGTTTAAAATGCACTTCAGAAAATTTTATAATAGCCCAGCATTGCCAGAAAACAATTTCTATTCAAAGTAGAGCGGTAAGTGAAAGTTGTGTGTTGCCCGCACCAGATTTTTTAATTTAATTCTTAATTCCAATTCTTAATATTCATAACCAAAAGATATAATAATATATAATGTTAATTAACGGCTTTGAACAGGTTTTACGCCTTTACTATACAAAAAACCAACAGTTTAAGCTACTAACAAGTTTGCATAATTATTAATTATTATAATAACAAAGAAAACAGCTTTATCGTACTGCTATAAAGCTTATGCATTATACTGTAGGCTATTATTGTAGGCCAAGTTATTCTACAAAATATAATTTAAAAAAAATCAAGAGTGTAAATTAATCAATTTAATTTTATATAAAATAAGATCTGACAAGAATAATACAATGTATTTTCTGGAGTAAAGCATATCGGCAGTTGATATCAGACGGCAATTAAATGACTAGCGGTTTCGAATACCTTAAAATAAATAAATATTTTATCTTTGAAGTTTTGAAAGATAATTTGATTTTTAATTTTTCTATATCAAAGTGTAAGATCTTTCTGTATTATTAACTTGTAGAAATATCAGAGGTATGTCAGAAAATAATTAAACGCAAAGATACGCACCAGATTCACCGTTCTGCTTAGGGGATTTAATGGAATTTTTACAGACTGATAACTTTATCTTTATTACCCATCATCCATTCGTAATTGTCTTTGTTTGTGCTTGTCTCAAAGTCTAGTTGAGAATGTGGCCGTGCGGCTTTGACCGGATTCCGTTGTGCAATACGGCTGACAGGCCTTTTGAATCTATTAACACTGACCTTTCTTATTAAAAAAAAAAATCTAGTCTCCAAGCTTGCAGTATTATTTTTGGATTTCGAATTGCTGATTTCGTATTTTGGTACTAGACCATTTTAATCGTCCAAAAAATTCAAAAATTTAACCTTACCTCCTCCTCAAAATTTGCCTTTTTACATTTCAGGATACGTAGAATTCGAAAATTGAATACATTTTTTATATCCCCGCATTTTCTCCGAGAATACTGAACCTATTTTTTTTCAAATTTGGATTTAAAATCAAAGGTCACCCGATGATAATCGATCCTCCTTCATCGACATTACTATCCGCCTTTTTCTTTCAAGTTGGCGGCCGAAAAACCTGTGTTGCTATAGACTGTAGCTCCTGAACGAACGAGTGTATTGATTTCAATTAAACTTGGCTAAAGTCTTCTTCTCCATGCCTTTCAAATTTATCTATATAACATACTTCAACGAAAAGAAGCTGGAAAAAGTAACGAGAGATGATAAAATTAGATTTTCGAATAACTAAAAAGTATACACTTTTTTTGTGATTTCTTTTCTTAAATGGAACAATTTGTAGCAAAGTTATGTTCTCTAGATATTTTTTATATGTTTTACGACAAAGATTATATCTTTTTAGTTTTTTGATTTTTGAAATTTACTGAAGCAACGCTATTTTTTTTTTTTTTTAGCAAATTACTAATGATGAAAAAAAATATTTAGGCCAATTATAGGAATCACCCTTTATTTCTTTTTCTTTTTGTTACTGGGAAAGTAATGTTACTTTAGATATACACTATCGGAATCCACTAACACACTATCGGAATCCATTCACACTATCAGAATTTGAAAACACTATCGGATCCAGGATTTAATTTTGGAGAAGCTTCAGTCCGAAAGATTTTTTTTTTTGTATGTATATATTAGGATAATTACTTCTGAAGAAAGAAAGAACCCAACTACCTATATGAAATGGCGTTTAAATGTTTCTTTAAATCATATTTAATGTAATAATTTTTATTTATTTATTTAGAAATATAATAATCTGTCACGTGGACAATAATTGTAGTGATATATGAACACATTCACACCATATATACAGAAAATATAAAATTAACTAAAGTAAAATAATAATCAAAAACTATGTTCAATAAAAAAATAAAATAACCTTAAGATAAGTAGATTAAAAAACATAAAAACCACAATCATAACATATATACATTTAGACAGATAAATGTAATTAGACGAACAATATTACTTATAGAGATAATTTTTTTCTTTAAACATGGTTTCTTTTACCATTTGGGAGGAGGATTCTGCACGAAACCCTCCTCCCCCCCTCTTCAGCCCTCAAATCAGCCTGTGTTTGCAAATAAGTGTTTGCCATTGTGAAGTAATTTGCAGCGTTTATTTTATATATTTAAAAAAATGTTTATTTACTTATTTATTGCTCTCCATGATGTATGGTCTAGGTATAGATAACACTCTATTCTTGACAGTCCTGAAGCCGTTTTCTTTTCAGTAAAATTACGAAACTGTCTGGAGTTGTCGCGGTGATGCAACTACGGTTTGTACTGGTATGGGTAAATCGTGAGAGGAGAAAGGGACTTATATGTGTTTCAGAGGTCAGTACCATAGGTTATCTATTATTAAATTCGTCATGGAATAAGGAATATTTCAGATTTAAGAATATCGCTGACATCAATAATGTAGATAATCGATGATTATAAATATAATTTTTCTTTTATATTCTTTTAACGATATTACTGTTTGATGGAATTTCAACGTAGGAATATGCCAAATATTTAGGACATATTGCTTAAATGCAGACGTATAGGGTAAGGCTAAAAGTTCTGATTTTTAAACAACCTTAAAAATATTATTTAGAAAATGACCTATTAACAAAATTTATACTAGCTTATAATTTGTACCCATATTCTTCTTTATAAAACTGAAAGACATTTTTTTAGGTGTTCCTTTAACGTATGTTATTATATGAAATTTAGTAAACAGGAAAACAAAAAGGTAACTATTTACTCCAACTAAGGTGTAAACTTGAATATATAATCATTCCTTTATTTTATTGTTATTTATTTATTTAGACCTCTTTTTATCAAATGAACAACATCCGGTTGAAACTTCGTAAATAGCTTCATCTCATCGTAACCTACAAATATTTTGTTTACGAAAATTCTCGGAATAGGGAGGTTTTCAATCTGGAAATCGGCATACTTGTTCTATTTAATTAGGTATTAAAAACTCGTAAATATCCATTTGCTTTCCGCTTGGTTCGTAAAATAACTTGAGCACAAATTCGAGAAAAAAGGTGGTTTTTAAAAATATCGAACCGTTTGGCGTGATCTAAGTCCTCAAATTGTCAAAGTAATGACGATATAGACCAAACGGTCCAATATTTTTGTAGGCAACATTTTTTATCGATTTGATGACTAAATTATCTTACGATCCAAGTGGAAAATATATGGGTATTTACGTATTTTTAGTACTTAATTAAGTAGACGAAGTTTGCCGACCTCCTGATTGAAAGCGCCCCAATTTCGAGCATTTTCGTAAATTAAATATTTGTAGGTTACGATGGGATGAATCTATTTACGAAGTTTCAGCCGGTTATTAATAATTTGATAAAAAGGGAATTGTACCACGGACTATTGAAGACTAATAAGCAATACATAAGAGTATTCAGTCAAATAATTTTAACAAAATAATGAAACAAAAGATATAATTTTCAAGTTTTTTTTTATTATAGTAATCACTTATTAATTGTAATTGCTTCATATCTCTAAGTTGTACTTTCAGGTTATACGTTATCTCATTTTACTATAACAGCTGATGTTGCTACTTAGTCTTTATAATTAGGAACATATAACATAGTTTAGATTATAATTATTATTACAAGAATCATTAATACTGTAAGAATTATAATTACCTCTTTTCGTTTTGGAGCTATATTACTCGAAACAACCTACTTTAACTTTAAGCCCGGCTCTCCCTTATTAGTTGAAGTTGCTCTTTCCAGATTTTTGAGGTGTATTTCTTTTCCGAACCTTTACTACCAAAAAACCTTCTTACCTTCTTTATTTATTTACTCCTTGTTCCTCTGTTCATTCTCTAAACAGGAGATCCCATCCCACAAACTTGTATATTCCTTCTCATAGAACTGTTTACTTTGAAAAATCCTTTACAATGCGTGCTTCCTTTTTTTGGAATTATTTACCCACCTCTATACTCAAAAACACATCTTTAACTTTAGTTAAACATCAATTTTTTTTTTAATTTATACTCCTTAGAAATGTGAAATCAATGTTCTGAATATATTTAAGAGGATTTGAAATCGATAGTTAAATAATAAAATAAAAATCAAACCTGATCAAGATTTTTATCTGGACTTTTTATAAATCATTGATGATTTTTATTAAGAACTATTTTTATTTATAATCATAAGAGATAAAAATCATACCCAGATTATGATTGTTTTATTTTACAGATTATTTTTGAATAATAATAATTCTTGATTAATACTTTTTTAAATCAGAAATTTTGTTTTTGTAATCTCTATGGTATATTTTCAGTCGGGAGTAATAGATGGAGAATATTTTTGTCAACTATTGGCAACATCTTTTTTTCAGAAATTCATTAGAAAGTGGTCTACAAAAAAAAAAAAAAAAATGTTTATACCTTTATATATAATGCAGGTACCGTGTGTGCATACCTAAATAGATTTTCGAAACATAACATTTAAAAATTTGTACATTAATAACGCATAAATACATATTCGTATTTAATTAAATTTGTGTGTAATAGGTGATTTTTATTTTCTGATCAAATTTTTTTTATCGCAACTTTATCATTATTATTTATATAAAAACGTATCAGTCAGTAAGTGATCATTATTTTTTATCGAAAAAATAAACATGGAAAATAGAAAGATTTAAATTTTTATTTATAAATCGGGCATAATTTTTAAATTAAAAATAAAATAAAATAGTTATCAAACGATTTTGTGAAAAAAATAATTAACCATTACAAACTCTCATATTGTAGAATTAAATTTTCGTATTTTAGTGTTATTTCACAGTCATTATTTATATTGCTTATCAGTTCAAATATGTCAAAATAGTGATATTAATGTATTTATGATACCTTTATATACTTATGCTTTTCCTATAATTTAATTTTAAGGTATTTTTTCTATATTTTACATTACTCTTTAATTTAACTATTTCATGTCGTTTTATGCCAGACAGATATCAATTATATTGTTCATTATCATTGTTTTTAGTGGAATAAATGTCTCAGAAAAAAAATTATTTTTTGAAGAGAAAATTGGTTGGTATAGTCAAGAAAATGTAAAAATAAATAAATTATATTTTTTGCCGACGTTTCGTTTTCTTAGCTTTGACAAAGGCCTAAACTTTGGGCCGAAACGTCGGCAAAAATGAAAACAAATAATTTATTTATTTTTACATTTTATTTTTTTACTGAACATTCTAATCAATCTTCTCTTCAATCATTCACTATAGTCAATCATCAATCCACAAAAATTTAATTTTCTTCTTTTATGCCTGTTACCGTTTAGTTGTTAAACTGTTGTCAGGTAAACTTATCCTATGCTTTTATTAAACATTATAAACACATTTCTAAAGCATTGTTGTTGTACTACACTAAGAATTAGCTCGGAGACTCCCGCCACTTTTTTTTTTTTTTTTTTTTGGTCCGGTTCGAAGACGGTTTTAAAATGGAGGGAAAACCAAGGTCGCTCCGTTCGTAAGCAGTGTCAACTGTCTTTTGAAAATATTATTTCGGTTAACGATTGGAATTTGCAATTATACGAACAGCAGTTGAACAAAATTTGTTTTCTCAAGAAAACTCTCTGGAAGAAGGTATTTTTACTAAATATAAAAATAGAAGGTATTTTTACTAACTATAAAAATCCGATTTGTTTGTAATAAATATTTCCTGTATTTTCGTTGTACAATTTGGTTTATATTTATTAATTCATTATGGATTTTAATCGTATTTGTGGAAGACCATCAGTTACAACAGTTGTTACACATTTCCGATGAAAGGATAAAATAATTAATATAATGCAAGACATTTTAGAAAACATTATCAACCGTAACGTAGTATTTCAGTATTATTACCTCTTACTAGTTGGACCGTGAGAATAATTAACAGAAAATTTTACTGAAGGAATAGCAAAACAATATGGAAGTAAATAGATTCTATGTATTATCTGAGGGAGGAATTAATTTTTTTTTCCTTAGTCGATTACAATATTCCGTTTAACATAATAGTCCAAAATATTCGTACAAATTGCTTTCCTAGGGTGAATTTTTAAACGCTGACCGGAAAGATAATAATGCCAAAATAAAGCTTCGATCATGGGATTTTAATTGATTAAAAAATACAAAATCTAAGAACAAATAAATGCCTTTAAGAAATAATAAAGTTAATATATCAGCCAAAAAAAAAAAATGTATTAGAATAGTAAATGCATTATCTTTAAAGAGAAAGAAATTATTAAATATACCAAAATTAATGGACTGTATCTTTGTAAATAATTGTCCAATCTTTACTTTTTTTTTTATTTTGTTGCTAATTTATTAATCTTTCTAATAATCATGGGTACAATAGAAAAAATGCAAATTTTTGAGTTATTCACAAATAATTTGTTTATTCCTTTATAATTATTTTTTTCAAAAGTTTTGGGGGATAGGACTATTTTTCGCAAGTGAAGGAGAAGAATATCTTCAAAATGAGTGGTCAATCATTGGATTTGATGAAGAATTGACGAAATTATGACGTACCGACAAAAAAAAAAAAAACCTTTTAGTAATAATATATAAAACTGAAAATAACAATTTTTTTTTTTTAATTTAAACGATATTGTATTTTTACTCTAATTAAAATGTATGTTTAATTACTAAAAAGGAGACTAATAAAAAAAAATTGAACTAGAGTTATGAAACACTA
The DNA here is from genome assembly GCA_928085145.1 of Nezara viridula. NCBI lineage: Eukaryota > Metazoa > Arthropoda > Insecta > Hemiptera > Pentatomidae > Nezara > Nezara viridula. The sequence continues at coordinate 38,940,949 of OV725083.1, forward strand.
GCTTATTCAGCAAGGTTTTGAAAACCTTGGTTAGATCGACATCGTTATTTTAATTTACCATTTTGTGTCCTTGGGTGATAAAATAGAATCTGTAAACAGTCTCATTGCATTTGTTAGTCAATAAGAACTTATTTGGTAAAACTAAAAATAGCTATTTCATTTTTCTTTGAAATTTCAAACTCAAATAAAACCATTTTCGGTTATAGTGTTATTATTGCTAAATATAAATTTAAGTTATTATAAGATTTTTTTAATAATTTCTTTTTTACTTATTGTTTGTTTTCTTTGTTTATAGGTGAGAATAATCATCATCTGCTTATCCTAAAAAATAAAATAAAATAGCCAGTCGATTCAAGGTATGTTTTTGATTTATTGTGGAATCATTAAAAATCAAGAATATTTGGAAATATTATTCATTCTCTATTATTATCAGAAAGTAAATAGCAAGGGTTGAAATTTTTATAGATCTTTTTAGCAAAGTTACAATATAACAGTTCCTGTTAAACTATTTAGGAAAAACGTTCTTAAGAAAATAAGAGTTTTAAGGAACTTTTTTATAATAAAGTTTCAGGTTTATGGTTAATCCTTAACTTGTATTTATTAAAGTTCTTAAAAAAATAGTAAAATTAACAGTAACTAGTAGGCCCGTGCAAAAAATTCGCACAGCTTATTGTTAAGTGATCAAATGAGAAATTAATAAGAAAATAAAATAAATCAACGTATCATAAGAAAAAGAAATCAATTGTTACTTTATCGATAAATATAATCGACAAAGAAAACAATAATTAATTTAAAACTTCAATAATGTTTATACCAACAATTTTTACAAATTTCAATGAGGATATCTTTGCTAAAAATGGTCCGATTTCAATAATTTTTTTTTCTTCTTTTGTATTGAATTTATTAATCTTTTATAGGGGAAAGTTTGTAATTTTTTACTTATTCGTAAATAAAGTTTTTTTCATAACTTGTTTGCCTGAATTTTTGGGGTTATTGGACTATTTTGCCAGCCTGAAGGAGAAGGAAGCCTTAAAAATCGGTGGCTCAATCTTGGGATTTGGTGAAGTATTATCGATTATGTAGCTTGTTGATCAAAAACACCATCGATAAATATTATAAACTCCTCCTATCTCGATCATAGGGGCATCAAGTCGACGAAATGAGAATGTACTACAATCAATGGAGGGTTGTGTAGATACGAACCCTATTCCTTGCGTTACCTCGAAAACATTACGTTTTTTAGCTTAAAAACGTAGGAACTATCCGGATCTTGCAGTAGGCATCGAAATCTTCAAAGCCGAATTTGTCCTGTATCGATCTACAGACTTACCACCGTTCCAGTATTGAAGCCTAGCAAAATGTTTGTATCGACTATATTTATTTTAGAAAGAAAAACAAAAGTGGAGAATACGATTCGCTAACCCCCCGTGAAATTCTGAATCCAATGGTACCCCATTCGTGGTATTTGAGCATGATAGGAGCTTATATTTGGTACAAAATCGATTTAGAGCCTTACTGTAATAACATATGTGGAGATTGGGCTTAGATTGGAGTTATAATTTGTCTTGAATTAGTCGCACATGATTGTAATGTATCGTTTTGAGTATCTCTTAACACTCATTTCTTAGATCGTCTTTTTAGTGACATTGACAGAACATTTTAATGAAAGTTTTTTTTTTTAATAAAAGTTTTGTAAAGCCTTTACTTGAAAAGTTGCAAGGAAAAAAGCTGTATTTCCAAAAAAACTAAAAAAAAAATATCGACAATTAAAATTCCAGTGATGTTTTTTTCAAGTCAAGTTTTTTCCCCTAGATCCATCATTCAGAATATTTCTAAAATTGTGAATTTTTAAATAATATCTACTCGATCCTTAGTGACATTTATGCTAAGAAAAATAAGGGGATACTGTGAATTATTTAACTGGCTTTATTTAATTAGTTTTAATTACTTCATATATTTTTTTTTATATTTAAAAAATAATAATATTCCTATTATTTTCTATGATTTTTTTTTTTTTGTATTTCATATTTTTTATAATTTCGTTTTATCCCTTGCTAACCTAGATTCATCATTTAGAATTTTGTTGAAATTGTGAATTTTTTGAATAATACCTACTCAATCCTTAGTAACATTTGTGCTAAGAAATAAATGGATACTGTGAATTATTTAATTGGCTTTATTTAATTAGTTTTAATATCTTGATATAAATTATTTATTTAAAAAGAAAATGATAATATACTTATTCTTTTACTATGGATAATACCTTTGTTATGTTTTGTACTGAGCGCAAGTGTTATTTACTGTAGCTAAATTGTGCCAATGTAACTTCAATTGGTCGTTAAGCTAAACCAAGGATGTTCGTTATTGACCTCACAAATATTCAATAACATTGTTGTTATATGAAATCATATCATTTAACATATAACTTATCTTAAATGAGCTCATTTTCATGTGATATTTTATCAAGCTCCATAATTTTTATATACATTTCAGAGTGTTTTTTTTTTTAATTTGTAAAAAAAAGACTGAAAAAACTTTATACATGAAGTTAAATCTATCATAGAATTTCTATTAATACGTTTCATCATTTTTTAAATTGTTGAATAACTTTTAGATTCTAGTTATTGTTTTGTTTTTAGTGAAGATCCGTACCAAGAGTGTGTATTGTTTCTAAATGAGTGTACATTCTTTCACAAAATCAGTTTTATTTATGAATATTTTGTCAGGTAGGAGAGAGAAAAAAAAACTTTTCTTAACGGCGTGATATTGTTTTTTGAAATCATCTTTATTTTTCATTGCTTATTAGTAATTATAAAAGTATAATATAATAATAATAATAAGGCTTAGCGAACCCGAAGGTTCGATGCCGACACCACCAATCGCTTGTTACACACCTCCCTCCACCGTTCGCCGTCCAATCCCAGTCCCTTCAGATCGGCTTTAATGCAATCTTCCCACCTTCGCTTCGGTCTACCCCTCGGACGCTTACCATTCGGCACAGCAAATATTAACCTTTTAGGAATTCTCTCGTTACTAAGCCCAACAACTTTACAAGCCCATTTGATTCGCCGCGATGAAATTACCTCAATTATATTACCCGGATACAGCTCACGCAATTCGGCGTTGTGTAACCGTCTGAACTCTCCGGTTAACTCATCCTTCTTCGGTCCGAATATTCTACGCAATACTTTATTTTCAAAAACCTTAAGACGCTGCTCATCCCTTAATGTAAGCGGCCAAGTTTCGCATCCATAAAGAACTGTAGGCAAGATAATTGTTTTATAGATTCTAATTTTTAAGTTTCGGAACAAGAGGCGCGAACTAAGTAGTTTTGTCACAGAAAAATAACAAGCATTCCCCGCCTTCAGTCTAACCTTAATCTCTTCTTCAATTTCGTTTTTTCTAGTTATCGTAGAACCTAGATACCTAAATTTATCTACCTGTTCAAACATATTACCATCTATATCGATATCACCAGTAGTATCGCCATTTTTGCAGCTAACCATATATTTTATTTTATCCACGTTTATTTCGAGTCCTAGTTCTTTACCGGCTTTCAAAAGTATAATATGCATAATAAAAATATTATTTTTTCATTACAACTCATATTTGGCTGTGTAAATTTGAATTAAGGATTAAAATGATTTTCTACCTTTTCCATCAACCTAGGACTCCACCTGGACAAACGTCTAACTTGGAATACTCATACTAGACTGAAACGACAAGAAACCGCTCGACGTTTCCGATTACTTCAGCACTTACTAGACAAACGCTCTAAACTTTCAATTAATTACAAAAGACTCATATACGTGACCATAATAAGACCTATTTGGACTTACGGAATTGAGTTTTGGGGGTCCACTAAACCATCGAATTTCTCTCGTATCCAATCTTCACAATCCAAAATCCTTCGTAAAATCCTTAATGCTCCTTACTTTGTAACAACTGAAATCATCCATAACGACCTTAACGTACCATATGTTCCCGATTTGGCCCAATCCAGATACCTATCCTCCCATAATAAACTTCACAACCATCCTAATCCTCTCGTTTCTAACCTTGCTTCCTCCTCGATCCCTGATAACCCACCTAGGCGTATGAAAAGAAGATGGTCTCGTGATCTCCTAATTTAGAAACTTTATTAGAGTGCTACCAATCGGTAGAGATGCTCTATAAGCCTTTTTATGTCATGCATTTATCTGTATCACATTTACTGAATGTATATTTGTTGTATATTAACTGTATAGTTGTAAATTTCATAAATAATAATAAAAAAAATTATCTATGAAATTCCAAGTATAATTTATTTTTGTTGGTTAGATTTATTTTGGAGATAAATTCGAAACATTATTTTATGTGTAATTATAAGAAACTGAATAGTTATCTCTTTGCTTAAAAATTAATACTATTTATTCTATATTCAATTTATTTTCTTTGATCAGTTATAAAAATAGAAAACAACGGTTATTGAACAAGTTATAACACTTCCACTTTTTAGAGAGATCCGAAAAACGTGCAAAATCATTTAATAAAAACTCAATATATTTAAAATTGTGTAATTAACACCTAAAACACATAAAAATCGACTGTTTTGTTTAATGTATTATATTAATACATCGAAATCTGATCAAACCGAATAAAATATACAAAAATATGGACACCCAGTCTCTAATCCATATAATAAATTAATAAAAATAGATGATTTTTAGCATTTAATTCGGTCCTTAACTTATAACTTGTAAGGCCAATCTCTGGAATAGTTTATTTTCTTAATGTTTTTCAAATTATATATATGGTATGTTTAAAAACAAGAGCTTTGATATTAATAATGTTCCTACACCGCATGCGTAGTATGGTTTTTTCGGACGAAAAAAATTGCATTGCACACGTTTGAACAGATCTATTATATATCTATTTTTATCCTGTCTTATCTCAATCACATCTTCAGATACTACAATACACACAAATAATTTTTATTTTTTTTACTTTATTGAATCATTTTGCATAATTCGTTTACAGTAAAATGTGTCAAATGTAATATTATTGAAATTTGAGATATTAATGGAATATTATTAAATTAAATTATTTCAATTACCATAAGTAAAGGCAGGAAAATGCTCTCTTTAAAACCGGAGTACTAGAACTTGTCTGAAGCGAAAAGATCTTTCGTCCATTCTAAAACCGGTTTAATGGATCGTAAACGCTTGCGGCCTGTCTGCACCGTTATGCCATATTCTATCGGAAATGGGCTGATTTTTTTTAGTATCGTTTTACTTTATTGTTAAGAGTTTATAAAAAAAATATTAGAAGTTTTATTAGGTTATCTGGAAATTAATGCAGGCTTTTGGTTGTAAAATTTAAAAAACGCTGCGAATTATTATACAATGGTTTATTATTTCCAGCTAACAATTTAACATTACTTTCAATGTAACATTAAGGAAAATGAATAAAAAGAGATTCCTAACTTTGGCCTTTATAATTTTCAATCAAAAATCAATTTATTGGATTTTCGAATTCTACGTATCGTGACACGTAAAACCTGAAATTTTGAGGCGGGGGTTAAAATTTTGATTTTTTTTTTTAGACGATTGCGAAGGTTGGTCATTGAAAATAATAAATCAATAAATGATATGAAACCATTTTCATTAATTAAAAAGCTTCCGGAAACATGTTGGTTTTTTATAATTTTGTTTTGTAATTTATTTAATGAAATTTGCAACTGTTTAAAAAATACAACCAGTAAAAATGCACACATTCGAAATAATGACATGAACAGACTTGAGAGAGATAGTGTCCAGTAGTAGCACTCCCTATTTAATTATAAATAAGAAGATCACGAGGCCATCTTCTTTTCAGACGCCTTGGGGAATTATCAGGAATCGAGGAAGAAGCAAGGCTGGAAACAAGTGGATTCGGATGGGACTGGAGTTTATCATGAAAGGATAGGTATCTGGATTGGGCCAAATCGGAAACATATGGTACATTATGGGTTATTTTATTTGTTACAAAGTAAGGAGCATTAAGGATTTTACGAAGGATTTTGGATTTTAAGGATTGGATACGATAGGAATTCGATGGTTTGGTATAGCCCCAAAGCTCAATTTTTAATTTTTAAAACCAAAGTAAAACCAAAAAGGAATAATTAATTGTATTTATTGAACGATTATATATGTGCCTTTGAAGTAAAAGACACCCTATCTATTTTTTTATAAAATGCTTTAGTAGCTAAGAAACAATTTTTTATTACTCATAGTTATGGAAAATTTTCTTCCTGGACAAATAGAAAAATGTGACATGGTGTTAGTTACCTCCAGGGTACAGAAATATTGAATAATGAATACATTGCCATTAATAAGTGATTTTTTTAATGAATAATCAATAAATAATTTACTATATCAATTATTGAAATAAAAATTATTTTTCATTTATAATTTTTGTTTCATTGGAATAAAATATCCCTTTCTGTGATCGGTGTGAATTTAGATTCGAAACTTGCCAGGAGGAATGATCTTATAACCTTATAACCAATTTTTTTTTTTTTTTTTTTTTGCAAGTATTAGACAATTCTATTTATTATATTATAATTTACTATTAGTATATATTATTAAATATTATTAAAGTAATTTAAAATTCAGTTATTAAAAAAAATTAATATGAATGAAATTACAATGATTAAATGCGAAAAATCCGTATGTTAAACTGCTATGAGACAACGATATCATAAGGGAATGACTATGGACATCGCATGAATACGTTTTTGTGCATAAATGTATGTTTTAAAGAAATTTAAACTGTGGACTAATGTTAGCAAGAATCTTACATTAATAAAATTTATGTCTCAGATTGAAATAAATTTCTTGGAACACAAAACTATCCACTTTTTTGAGTATAACACTTATTCCTATTCTATATTATACATGAATATTTATTGTACTGATTTTTATTGAAACTATAATTTTACTAGCATGAAAGATATAGTTGAATGCCTAATCTCTGATAGTGCGATACTGAAAATGATAATAGCATATAATTAAGTATTTCATAGATAGAAAGTTTAAGCCGTGATAAGATTAAATATATATTATAGAACTAAGCAGCGCGTGTAAAAACTCCTTACTATCCTATTACTTCGATGTATTTTTTATTATAAAAAAAAACTATGGTGTGTGCTTTAGACCACACGATAGATGTGAAAACATCAACAAAGCGGGATTAATAATATTAAAAATAAATTATAAATAATAGCCAATTCCAGAGAGGGTGCTAAAAAATTCCCTCGCTTAAAATGTGCAAGTCTTATTTTTAGTTTCTTAGATATTTTAATCAATATCTTGAATAATACTCGTTATCATTTGGTTATTAACAGTATTTTTTTCTGATTTCGCCTCTCTAATAAGACCTCGCGTTAAGATACAATTTTGATTAATAGCTCATTACAAAGAGGATGAAATTATGATCATTTTCCTGGATAACAATGTGTAGATCCGATTTTTAGTTTTTGAAATATTTTTATCCGTATGCAAAAATATTTCAATTAGTCGACTCCAACTGACTTTATCCGAGCGTTACACATCCGAAATCTGACGGCTCGATTTGATTCACTCTCCACAAAAAAAGTAAGAAACGAGCTTAAAGATGTTTTCACTTCAAAAAAAAAACTATATCTTCACTTACATTTTTTCAGTGACAAGGTTTTAACTACATTTCAATATATATTATAATAAATCAGAGGTAAAGTAATTGTTTATTAAACCATATTAAACAGTTAAATTATTATAATGTAAGTAAATTAGTACACATTTTATTAATAATGAAAAGATCGTTAGCACATACAAATTTTTAATTCGTTTGTTTTAAAATTGATAGACAAGATGTCAAATATAGATAGAAAGTTTTTTAAAAAACGTATATCTTCATGTTGTAGGATTTGATGGACGTAACGCCTACAGCCATTGATTCTTTTTTTTTTTTTGTATTAATCAAAATATTTTGATTGCCATATCGTCTGATAATATCTGTGAATCATATGTAGTGGGTTGGACCCCTCCATACATGGAATTTGTAATATAGCTTTGTAGAAGTGGGCATGGTTTTGTTCAAATCGAGCAACTCCTCCCCACGCCATATCGTTAAATAATAGTTTTCCAGTCTGCTTAATTATATTCTTCAAGGATGGGCTATGTATATGCGTATCTGTTGGTATGGAAAGGAAAAAAAATAAATGTGTCTGAGAATTCAGATGTTTTTTTATTATCTACTAGTAGGCCCGTGCGAAAAATTCGCACAGCATATTGTTATCAAATGCCAAATTAATAAAAAAATAAAATAATGCAACGTATCAAAAGATAAATGAATCAATTGTTACTTTATTGAGAAATATAATCGACAAAGGGAACAAAATTAATTTAAATCTTGATTTTTGTTTGGACCCAACAACATATTTACAAATTTCAATAATCTGTCCCTTTGCGAAAAACTGGCCGATTTCGATGATTTTTTTTCCCCTTTTGTAGACAATTTAGTAATGTTTTATATAATCATAGGAATAACCAAGGGAAAAGTGTGTAATTTTTTAGTTATTCGCAAATAAAGTTTCTTTTCTTTCATAACTTGTTTGCCTGAATTTTCGGGATGATTGGACTATTTTGCCCCCCTGAAGGAGAAGGAAGCCTTCGAAATTGGTGGCTCAATCTTGATATTTGGTGAAGAATTAACGATGATATGGCTTGCCGATCAAAAACACCCTCGATAAATAATATAAACTCCTCCTGTCTCGATCATAGAGACCTCAAGTCGACGAAATGAGACATGTATCTAATGCCAGTACTACAATTAACGCCAGGTTGTGTGAATTCGAATCCCATGCCTTGCGTTATCTCGAAAATAGTACGTTTTTGGGCTTAAAAACGCAGGATCCGATAGTTCCGGAGGAACTATCAGGGTCTTGCTGTACGCATCAAAATCTTCAAGGTCCAATTTGCCCTACATCGATCTACACGAAGCCTAGCAAAATTTTTGTATCGACTTTATATTTATTTTAGAAAAAAAAACAAAAGTGGAGACTACGATTCGCTAAGCCCCCTTGAAATTCTGAATCCAACGATATCCCATTCTTGGTATTTGTTGGATTGAGCATGACAGGAGCTTATATTTGGTACAAAACCGATTTCGAGACTTACTGTAATAATTTATGTGGGGATAATTAAAATAATAATAACTAAATAAAAAATAAAATAAAATAATAAATAAATACAAAAAATAAGTAAATACAAATATTTATTATATGTAATATGGCAAGCCTCCACTAATTAAGGGAGTATGGTTATAACATAATTGTAAGAACAGAGTACTAAACAAAAAAAATAATGATTAAAAAACAAATAAATAAATAAATAAATAAATAAATAAATAATATATATATATATATATATAATTTATATATATATATATATATATATATATATATAATGTGGTAGTATAGATATTAAATGAGTGGCCTTAGGGCGTTGGTTTGCAAATGAAAGCATTTGTGACACACCTCTTAGCTAGATGGAATAATACACTCATCTCCGGTAGACATCGGTTTAATATACCGGAACAAATTTTACTGCAAGTGCTATATTAACTTTCACTACGATATCACTACTGAAGTCATTAGAGTTCACGTAATAATTATTCTTTTTAATGACTACTTTTTCAAGCAATAAATTTATTGAGAAATCGTTCACTTATATAAATATTATTTTGTAGAATTTATTAAGCAACTATATTTAGTAATGTCACGTTATCGCAGTTCGAATCTCATGAACATAACCTTCTTATCTTTCATAATAGGTCGTAAGGTATTGAAGTTATTTTTAGAATAATCGATTATCTTGAATAAATATCTACGTATTCGGTGTTAAAAATGTTCCTATGGTGATGCATGAGTGAATCGATTTCTGTTTTTATTTTCACTTACGTTTCCAACGATTTTTAATAAACTCGTTTTATCAATGTACAATTAAATGGTTGTTTTTTTAAAGGTAAGTCTTATCCTAACTGATGTAGTATAATAATGCTTAAATGCAGAGTTTTCAAAAAAGCTTCTAAAGTAACTTTAATATAACTAGGAATAAATTTGATAATTAATATATAATAATAATAAAAAAAAGAGAGACTCGTTTTCCAGGTCGAAAACAAATTTTCGGAAATATGATTTTTAATATGTATGTCTAATATATCGTTGGAAAGCTAAAAAATTGTGACGTTTATTTTTTAATGAGTTTACTGAGTATTAATATGCCACATAAAGGATATTAAGTATACGATTGTGTAAAAAAATAACTTCTAACATTAAAAGTCGTAGAAGGTATTGGAAAGTGAAGATAAAATTATTGTTAATAATGTCTAATAGCTATAGTGTTGCCCAAAATCAGTCTTGGTCTTGCAAGACCTAGACCAAGACCGCCTAACTGTTGCAAGACCAAGCCCAGGACCAGGACTAGTAAAAAAAATCAATTTTTAAATTAAAATATTGGACAATTTTAGTTACTATATGTTAATTAATGTTATAAACAATATACTCTCCTATCTAAAAAATTACAGCAATATCTGTATAGTAATGAGCCAATAAATAATTTCAAGGCTGTTGCGAGACTCTTGCGCAAGACCAAGACTGAGTTTGCTAGACCAAGACTCGTTTCGGTCTCGCATGTGGGCAACACTAAATAGCTGATATAATTTAACGGAAACAAAATGAAATTTCCGAACTAAATGGGAACTTTAAAATTTTTTTATTATTTTTTAACTTGACCAAACAAAAGTATATCGTGGATCGAAAAATATTTCAAGCAGTGTTTACGGGTTGAAAAAAACAAACAATCAATTTAAATAACCTTTAAAGCTGCGTTTAGATATTTCAAAAAATAAATTTCTGAATGGTTGTTTCCTTATACTAAAGTTTTAGTTCCTTGTTTTTGATATTTTGCACTAACTGTCGGTAACAGGAGAAATAAAAAAAAAGCTGGTGTGTCCACTCGTCCGAAATGAACTATTTGTATATTGTTTTGTATGCATCGATCCGTCGAAAAATGCATATAGGTATAGGTAAGTAAAAATGTATAGCTTTGCACTAATTTCGCTTTTAGTTTTTTTTTCTTGTTGTTTTGCCAAAATTCTTTATTAAGGTATATTACAATCTGTCACATCTAAGAGTTAAGTTATTAAGTTAGACAACTGTGTTTCCCATTGTTCGTGAAATGTCTGAATGCACTTTAATAACTTTAGTGACTGTATTCAATTTTTATATAGTTCATTATTAACTAGTCCTGTTTGCTCAGAAATTTATTTAAATTAATTAGTAAAAGTTGTATGATGCACGCCGCACTAGATTTTGTAATTTAAATTTAATGATATAATTAGTAGTATATACTGATGACGTTATGAATTTAATGTTATTGAATAATATCTCGCTATTGTTCAAAAGATCCTATATGACAATTTTACATGATTATTATGTTTGCGCTAACGGAGACATTTTTTGGTCTGTAATAGATAAATAAAATATGAAATTATACTAATAAATTATAAAGAAATAATCCATTTTTGTGCTCTTCTGTAAAACAAAAACTCAATTTCTACATACGAACTTTTGCATTAACTGTAGCGGTATATAAAGTATTGTAAGCTGCATATTTAGGTTGAGTTTGTAGCGTGTATTTCTTTTAGTAAAATATATAATTCCTCCATCGTATATTATTGAAATATTTTTAAAATTATTTTAGTTATAGGTATTTTTTATTTAGAAACATGACTTCAATTTTATCTAAACCACCGGTGTATAGGTAGTGACAAACGATATAGATATGCTTCTTTAGATTTTTTAAAAAATATGCTAAAATTATATCTATACTTGCCGATGGATGCTGAAGCCATCGATGAATAACAAATATAGTTGAGTCATTATTCTTTCCGAAACATTTACATAAAGCCATGCCGTGCAAACCATATTGATTGAGGTTGTTGACATTTTGCTCAAACCGCAGGCCCCATTGCCAAATAATTTGACATTTTATTGACTTTAAGTACAACTAGCGCATACAAGATATAAATACTATATAAATAAGTATATAGTATATGGATTTCTGTCTTTAAAAATGGTATAATTTCCACATATCCTTGAGGTTATGAATTTTATTAAAATTTGATAGAGATAATACCAATTTTCTTACAAAATAATTAGTAAATAAATCCTTAATTGTTTTAAATATATTTTCAACATTAATTTTTATTAAGAAAATTTTAAAAAAACGTTTTTTTGTATTGTAAATATCAAAAAAGCATTTTTGTGAAATTATTTAACTGCTATATATATATATATATATATATATATATATATATATATATATATATATAATAAAAATTAATGTTGAAAATATATTTAAATATATATATATATATATATATAATATATATATATATATATATATATATATATAGCAGTTAAATAATTTCACAAAAATGCTTTTTTGATATTTACAATACAAAAAAACGTTTTTTTAAAATTTTCTTAATAAAAATTAATGTTGAAAATATATTTAAAACAATTAAGGATTTATTTACTAATTATTTTGTAAGAAAATTGGTATTATCTCTATCAAATTTTAATAAAATTCATAACCTCAAGGATATGTGGAAATTATACCATTTTTAAAGACAGAAATCCATATACTATATACTTATTTATATAGTATTTATATCTTGTATGCGCTAGTTGTACTTAAAGTCAATAAAATGTCAAATTATTTGGCAATGGGGCCTGCGGTTTGAGCAAAATGTCAACAACCTCAATCAATATGGTTTGCACGGCATGGCTTTATGTAAATGTTTCGGAAAGAATAATGACTCAACTATATTTGTTATTCATCGATGGCTTCAGCATCCATCGGCAAGTATAGATATAATTTTAGCATATTTTTTAAAAAATCTAAAGAAGCATATCTATATCGTTTGTCACTACCTATACACCGGTGGTTTAGATAAAATTGAAGTCATGTTTCTAAATAAAAAATACCTATAACTAAAATAATTTTAAAAATATTTCAATAATATACGATGGAGGAATTATATATTTTACTAAAAGAAATACACGCTACAAACTCAACCTAAATATGCAGCTTACAATACTTTATATACCGCTACAGTTAATGCAAAAGTTCGTATGTAGAAATTGAGTTTTTGTTTTACAGAAGAGCACAAAAATGGATTATTTCTTTATAATTTATTAGTATAATTTCATATTTTATTTATCTATTACAGACCAAAAAATGTCTCCGTTAGCGCAAACATAATAATCATGTAAAATTGTCATATAGGATCTTTTGAACAATAGCGAGATATTATTCAATAACATTAAATTCATAACGTCATCAGTATATACTACTAATTATATCATTAAATTTAAATTACAAAATCTAGTGCGGCGTGCATCATACAACTTTTACTAATTAATTTAAATAAATTTCTGAGCAAACAGGACTAGTTAATAATGAACTATATAAAAATTGAATACAGTCACTAAAGTTATTAAAGTGCATTCAGACATTTCACGAACAATGGGAAACACAGTTGTCTAACTTAATAACTTAACTCTTAGATGTGACAGATTGTAATATACCTTAATAAAGAATTTTGGCAAAACAACAAGAAAAAAAAACTAAAAGCGAAATTAGTGCAAAGCTATACATTTTTACTTACCTATACCTATATGCATTTTTCGACGGATCGATGCATACAAAACAATATACAAATAGTTCATTTCGGACGAGTGGACACACCAGCTTTTTTTTTTTTCTCCTGTTACCGACAGTTAGTGCAAAATATCAAAAACAAGGAACTAAAACTTTAGTATAAGGAAACAACCATTCAGAAATTTATTTTTTGAAATATCTAAACGCAGCTTTAAAGGTTATTTAAATTGATTGTTTGTTTTTTTCAACCCGTAAACACTGCTTGAAATATTTTTCGATCCACGATATACTTTTGTTTGGTCAAGTTAAAAAATAATAAAAAAATTTTAAAGTTCCCATTTAGTTCGGAAATTTCATTTTGTTTCCGTTAAATTATATCAGCTATTTAGTGTTGCCCACATGCGAGACCGAAACGAGTCTTGGTCTAGCAAACTCAGTCTTGGTCTTGCGCAAGAGTCTCGCAACAGCCTTGAAATTATTTATTGGCTCATTACTATACAGATATTGCTGTAATTTTTTAGATAGGAGAGTATATTGTTTATAACATTAATTAACATATAGTAACTAAAATTGTCCAATATTTTAATTTAAAAATTGATTTTTTTTACTAGTCCTGGTCCTGGGCTTGGTCTTGCAACAGTTAGGCGGTCTTGGTCTAGGTCTTGCAAGACCAAGACTGATTTTGGGCAACACTATAGCTATTAGACATTATTAACAATAATTTTATCTTCACTTTCCAATACCTTCTACGACTTTTAATGTTAGAAGTTATTTTTTTACACAATCGTATACTTAATATCCTTTATGTGGCATATTAATACTCAGTAAACTCATTAAAAAATAAACGTCACAATTTTTTAGCTTTCCAACGATATATTAGACATACATATTAAAAATCATATTTCCGAAAATTTGTTTTCGACCTGGAAAACGAGTCTCTCTTTTTTTTATTATTATTATATATTAATTATCAAATTTATTCCTAGTTATATTAAAGTTACTTTAGAAGCTTTTTTGAAAACTCTGCATTTAAGCATTATTATACTACATCAGTTAGGATAAGACTTACCTTTAAAAAAACAACCATTTAATTGTACATTGATAAAACGAGTTTATTAAAAATCGTTGGAAACGTAAGTGAAAATAAAAACAGAAATCGATTCACTCATGCATCACCATAGGAACATTTTTAACACCGAATACGTAGATATTTATTCAAGATAATCGATTATTCTAAAAATAACTTCAATACCTTACGACCTATTATGAAAGATAAGAAGGTTATGTTCATGAGATTCGAACTGCGATAACGTGACATTACTAAATATAGTTGCTTAATAAATTCTACAAAATAATATTTATATAAGTGAACGATTTCTCAATAAATTTATTGCTTGAAAAAGTAGTCATTAAAAAGAATAATTATTACGTGAACTCTAATGACTTCAGTAGTGATATCGTAGTGAAAGTTAATATAGCACTTGCAGTAAAATTTGTTCCGGTATATTAAACCGATGTCTACCGGAGATGAGTGTATTATTCCATCTAGCTAAGAGGTGTGTCACAAATGCTTTCATTTGCAAACCAACGCCCTAAGGCCACTCATTTAATATCTATACTACCACATATATATATATATATATATATATATATATATATATATATATATATATATATATATATATTATTTATTTATTTTTTTTTGGTTCATATTAGTTTCTTTGAGTAAGCTTAGCTAAATACTCAAGCAATCACAATGTTAAGAAAAAAATATAAAAGATTTATACTTAAAAGCGTTATATTTCTTGTAATTATAATTTTGCTATTCTTGTAATTATAATGTCGCTATTTTTTTATTTATTTATTGTACAGACCTTCAAGTACCACCAGATTAATTACCGTTATAATTAATTAAAAAGAAACAAAATAAAAAGCCTAAAGAAATGTTTTTCCTCACACGCTTTAAGACAATTATGTACTATATTATTATAATTGAACAATAACATATAAAGCAAAATTATGTTATTGTATTATTCGATATAATACATAATAAGCATTAATATATGCACTGTATATAGGTGTCAGTAAATTTGAACAATTCATGGAAAAGTGTTGGCTTACAGATCAATTTAAATAATCTAGACGTTGTTTCGTTTTTTGGTTGTTTTTTTTTCGTGCACTAGTACAAAGGCTGAATATAAATTTTTATCAAACAGCTACATGTTTATAATTTAAGAGTTTCAAGAAAATACTTAGCCATCATATTATCAGTCACTCATAAGCGCAGACTTCAGTGTGGCGGAGGGATTATCGCCCCCTTCAAAAAAAAAAAAAAAAAATAGGAAAATTCAATTAGATAGCTAAGCTGTGAACTAGAAGTAATGTTGCCCAAATGCGAGACCATGACAAGTCTTGCTAGGTCTAGGTCTTGCGCACTCGGTCTTGGTATTGGTCTTGCGAAAGAGTCTCGCAACCTTCTTGCAATTACAATTATTACAATCGAGATATTACTGTGATTTTTCAGATACTCAAAACCTTACTAAGCCCGAATGAAAAATTGGAAAAGTTGAATGCAAAAGATTATTGATTATACCAGTTCTTTATATATATATATAGTAACTGATATTGTCAAGTGTATATATATATATAATAATAATAATAAGGCTTAACGAACCCGAAGGTTCGATGCCGACACCACCAATCGCTTGTTACACACCTCCCTCCACCGTTCGCCGTCCAAACCCAGTCCCTTCAGATCGGCTTTAATGCAATCTTCCCACCTTCGCTTCGGTCTACCCCTCTGACGCTTACCATTCCGCACAGCAAATATTAACCTTTTAGGAATTCTCTCGTTACTAAGCCCAACAACTTTACAAGCCCATTTGATTCGCCGCGATTAAATTACATCAATTATATTACCCGGATACAGCTCACGCAATTCGGCGTTGTGTAGCCGTCTGAACTCTCCGGTTAACTCATCCTTCTTCGGTCCGAATATTCTACGCAATACTTTATTTTCAAAAACCTTAAGACGCTGCTCATCCCTTAATGTAAGCGGGCCAAGTTTCGCATCCATAAAGAACTGTAGGCAAGATAATTGTTTTATAGATTCTAATTTTTAAGTTCCGGGACAAGAGGCGCGAACTAAGTAGTTTTGTCACAGAAAAATAACAAGCATTTCCCGCCTTCAGTCTAACCTTAATCTCTTCTTCAATTTCGTTTTTTCTAGTAATCGTTGAACCTAGATACCTAAATTTATCTACCTGTTCAAACATATTACCATCTATGTCGATGTCACCAGTAGTATCGTCATTTTTGCAGCTAACCATATATTTTGTTTTATCCACGTTTATTTCGAGTCCTAGTTCTTTCCCGGCTTTCATTAACGTTGTCGTATTTAGTTTTATAGTTTCAACGTCTTCGCTTAACAGTACCAGTTCATCAGCATAGCCCAGCACGGATGTTGTCCCGCCCAGATCCAACCCTTTCTCGGTTCGCATTACCTCCCTAATAGCATGTTCTAATGCCAAATTGAACAGGACAGGCGAAAGAGAATCCCCCAGTTTTAAACCCGAACGAACCTCAAATTTTTCGAACAAATTATTACCGATTCTAACATTATTGAGTGTCTCCGTCAAGAACATCCTGACTAGATTTACTAGTTTTTTTGGAATCCCCTGCTCGATTAGAATATTATACAGTTTCTGGCGGTCAATAGAATCGTAAGCCTTTTTAAAATCTATATACAGCTGGTGAACAATATCGTTATACTCCAATTTTTTCTCTAATATTTGCCGTAAAGAAAATATTTGATCAATAGTCGAACGATTCCGTCTAAATCCGCATTGGTAGTCTCCGATAATTTCCTCGGCGTATTCCGTGATTCGACTGGTTAAGATTGAAGTGAATATTTTATAACATACCGGAAGGAGTGAAATTCCTCGATAGTTATTACAATCCGTCCTCGGACCCTTTTTGTGAATCGGAATAAGAATAGATTCTTTCCATTCTTCAGGTAATTTCTCGTTCACCCAGATCTTTTTAACCAACCGATGTATTTTAGAAACTCCAGCTTCCCCGCATGCCTTAATTAGTTCAGTAGGAATATTATCGATTCCCGCTGCTTTATATGATTTTAATTTTCCGATAGCTACTTCAACTTCCTCTTTACTTGGTCCTTCTATTAACGGTTCAGCGTATATATATATATATATATATATATATATATATATATATTAATATAAATAAATAATTAATAAATAAATTTAGTAAATAAATATATATATATATATATATATATATATATATATATTTTATTTATATATATATTTATATATATAAATATTATATATGATGTATGAAAATTCTGTGTCTATGTAGTTATTGTTAGCAATTTTTCAGAAAAGAAACATAAACTAGAAGGATATTCTAGCAAGCCAGATCGTTATAGGTTGGTAGCAATGCCTCGAGAGATCGATTGATGAATAGAAAAAAACAAAAACAGATCATAATAAGAGATAATGATAGCTTCTTCGTTGAACCCTATTGTATAAGTGTTGAGGTGGGACATTGTGTGGGAGCTGGCATGACTGTCTTCAAGGGTAACTAACCATGAGCATTAGCATATCCTCAGCACAGATCGATATATCGATCCTTATAACTGACGCACCTCTGCTCTATATCGATTTATATGATTCATGCATACGTAAATATGGAGAAATATCATGAAAGTAATATTGTCTTATACATCCTTACTACTTCAGAGCAACTTAAAAATGGAATCATAACCAAAATCTCGTACATATTTAAAAAAAAATAAATAAAATGGAAATGTGAACGTTTACACATCTAATAGCGCCCCTTACCTATGTACTTAATACCTATAACTATTTACATAATGAATATATAAAAAAAAAAATTATTTGACCGTGCAACAAAAAATATACATTTATTACTTTTCATCAATTCATTATAATTTTCATCAAGATTTAAAATTTCATTCGTATTTTTTTCCGGCAAGTTGTATCTTCGTTAAATTTTCTTATTCACTTGTAAAAAATTAAGTCATAAATCAAAAAGTATACTGTTTAAGGTTTTAATACCAATGATAATAAAATAAGTTTTCTAATTCCTACAATTGGAAAACAAAATTCATCAAAATTAGACAATTTTTTAAGATAACTTTGGTCTATTTTCTTGAATAGTATTGATTCCTTACTTTCATAATATAGCCCTTGGTACAGAACATTTTTTATCAAATTATTAACATCATCCTAAAACTTCGTGAAGTTGAGTGAAACTCCGATCATTTTATCTGAACTTATTATCCACGAAAATTCTCAGAAATGGGGAGTTTTCTAATTAAGTTTATGAACTACTTAAAACTCATGAATACCTATTTTCTTTCAACTTGAATCATAAGAAAATTTTATTATGAAATCGATAAAAAAAAAGGGTGCCTACAAAAATATCGGGACAAACGGCTCGCGTTGTCATAAAATAACCTTAAGATTCAAGAGCAAATGGGTATTCATGAGTTTGTAACTGATTAAATTGACAAATTTTACCGACATTTGATCACTGAATAATATGCTATATACAACTAATTGTTACGAAATGTCGGTTCAACTAATTATGTATATTTATGAATTTATTTGTTATAATCTTGGCTAGTTCCTATAAATAAGATATATTCAAATTGTAAATAAAAGCTCTAAAAAAAAAAGGATTAAAATTACATTAAAAATCTGTTTGGAGATTTCAAAATCAAACCTTATTTATCTGAAATACAAATAAATTACTCAGTAACAATAAAACTGGTATCATGGGAACTGACACATAAAAGGATAATTCGATTATGACGACTAATTATCATAAGAAGACATATGTTTTTTTTTACATAAGAAATGCAATAAACGAGGACATGATAGACTTGACAATGGCTCTATGAACCGAAACGTCTTCATTCCAAGTTAGGGATTGGAAGTCAAAACATTATCGCTGTATTGTCGGCTTATGAAAACTAAAAACTAAAATATTATACCACACCGAAATCAGAGAAAAGTATATTAACAAATAGATAACTATACTGTTTCTCTCACCATCGGTGAAAATAATGATGGGATCAAATTAATGCTGACTATAGACTGCATTTCTCACTTCAGTTGTATTAAATTTTCTCTAATTAATTATTAAATAATCGATATTAACTTTCTTTAAGAAATTTTAATTGTTGAAGGAAGCTAATCGATTGTTCTACAAATAGTGGATGATAAATAGTCAAGATGATTGTTATTTTAAGAATTTTATATACAAATATTTTTATTTTGTATAAATATTTTAAAATGACTGCGTCCTTACTATTTATCACCCATAGGATATTTCAAGTTAAATATTTCTTAATGATATTTTTTTTTAGAGCTATTGAAAGATTTCTAGACTTATAATTTGATTAAAAACCATTTTCTGATCTAGATAAAGATCCTTAATAAATGTTGAATGAATCATGATTGAAGGAAACATTATTTGATATAATACGTCATACCAACTGATCAATCCATGATGAATGTCACTTATGGCCATGGAGTTTTGCGTCATAGTATTACTCACTTCAATAGCCGTTAATTCTGACCTGAGCGTTGTAAATAACAACATTGCGTATTTAACCTCAGGCTGATCTTTAATTGAACAACTGAATTGCCAAAGATATTTGCTAGTATCGCATATCAGTTCTGCGCATGCGTTAGCCTAAGTTAAACATACGTCAGGTCATCTCTTACAAAATTCTTCATTAATAGTGGCAGTGTTCAACTTTAATGTGAAACAACAGTGTTACCTGTTATATTAACAATTAAGTTTGTTACTGAACAAAAGAATAAGGTGAGTAATCACTTATTTACAGCTCAATAGTGAACAGTGTAAATAGACCTCAGGTTAGTTACTGATAGCGGCCGGCCATAACATCGCTAATCCCACCAGTGGGCTCTGGCTCTCCGTCCAAGGAGGTTCTGTACCGATCAGTCTTCTCTAAGCACGCGTATATATTTCCGTGTTTAAAAAAAAAAAAAAATTTTGTTATCACTTCTCATTTTACAATTTTTACTATCACTTATAATATGAAATGCGATATTATCATATGCTAATGTCGAGCAAGGGTAAAAATACTAGATCCAGGAGCCTCGATACTACAATGAGTTCTCCTATTAAAAAAAGAACAAGGCGTTCGAAAAGAAATACTCCACCAGCCACACCAGGGAGCTCTGTTGAAGAAGTGGATCCCCAACCTGGTACCTCACAACAACAAAACAATCATGAGACAACTCAGACTGGTGAAGAATCGCCGTTTTTTACTCAGAACCCATTTCAAGTGCTATCTAATACACAAAACGAAGAAATGGAAGCAGCACCCACCCCCAGGGAACCCAAACCCCCACCAATATTCCTTAGGAATATTAAAAACTTTCAGTTAATGTGTCACCAATTGAATAACCTAGTGGGCTCAGGAAAATATTTATGCCAAAGCCGCACCAATGACACTAAATTAATGCCCGACACTCCAGAAACTTACAGAAAAATTATAAAATATTTATCTGATACCAAGGCGGATTACCACACGTATCAACTGCGTCAAGAGAGGGCGCTCAGGGTCGTTATCAGAAGACTGCACCCATCTACGCCAACTGATGCTATAAAAGAAGAGCTCGTGGGTATGGGATTCCATGTTCGCCAGATAGTGAACATATTCAAGGAGGATAGAGAACAGCCTGGAATAAAAAGTAAAATACCGCTCCCACTATTCTTCGTTGACCTTGACCGAACGCCCCAGGTCGAAGACATCTACAAGGTCACACGCCTTTATTACACCAGCGTTGTTGTGGAAAAGCCTTACACCAAGCGCGATATCGTTCAATGCCATAACTGTCAGGCTTATGGCCATACGAAAAGATATTGTCATCACATTCCTAGATGTGTGAGGTGTGGTGAGCAACACAAAACAGAAGAATGTAGGAAGTCTAGAACTTCACCTGCAGTATGCGCTTTATGCCACCAAGGGCACCCTGCCAACTACAAGGGTTGTCAAACATACAAAGAATTAAAAACAAGAATGTACGCAACTCCTAGAGAAGAAGGGACATCCAGGCCACCAAGACAACCCTCTAGAACAGTGAACGGAAGAGTGACCTATGCTCAGATGTTCAAAGGAGACACTATAAACACTCAATCTCAGGCCCTGCCACAAGAACCTCAACCTCGAGAATTCACAAATCAACCTCAAGACCCACATCCCTCCATCCCTGAACCTAGGTTCAATACCCAGACATACATTCCTCCTCCTTCCAATTCCACTGACCTCACAAGCCTATTAACTTCTTTCCTCTCTGAATTTAGATCCCTTATCACCCCTCTTATTTCATTACTTACCAATGTTATATCCAACCTCATTCCACCGCCGAGAAATCCATAAATGTCCTCAACCAAATCCCTTTCAATTCTCCTATGGAATGCGAATGGTATTCGAAATCACATCAACGAACTGACAATCTTATTACATGACAAAAACATCGACATAGCACTAATAACTGAAACCCGACTAACCAACAAACGACAAATCAACGTTCCTGACTACAATATTTATAGAACCGATCATCCTAATGGAACAGCACATGCTGGCACTGCTATAATTATCCACCGATCTCTCTCCCATCATTTATTTCCCTTACCAACCCATAATTTCCTACAATCCACTGCTGTAATAATCCAAACTTCCCTTTACCCAATAACATTAGTTGCGGCATATTCCCCGCCTAAAATACCCATTTCCGAATCCCAAATAATTTCCTTCCTGAATTCCTTAGGACACCATTTCATCCTAGGTGCAGATTTAAATGCAAAACACCAACAATGGGGAGCCAGATCCACAAATTCCCGAGGGCGAACACTGCTATCTGCACTTAATTCCCATCGCAGCAACATCCTTTCACCTAATACTCCCACATACTGGCCAACAGATCCCAACCGCAATCCCGACCTTCTAGACTTTTTCCTACACAAAGGTCTAGGATCATTACACTGTTCCATTTCAAGGCTTGATGATCTTTCCTCAGACCACAGTCCTATAGTCCTAACCGCTTCCACATCACCCATTCCTAAATCATCCTCTCCTTCATTTATCAGGGGACCAGTTAACTGGAAACTTTTTCCGTCAAATATTGGATGATAATATAGACCTCAGAGTTTCCTTAAAAACACCTGAAGACCTTGACGATGCAGTGGACTCCTTTACTAAGCTGATCCAGCAAGCAGTTTGGACTGCATCCTCACCTGATCGTCCCAAAAAACACCTCAGTATAAATCCTCTACCCCAAGACCTATTGGACCTTATCCATAGCAAACGATGCTCTAGGGCCCTCTGGCAAAGAACCAGGCATCCTGATGACCGGAAATCGTATAACTATTATTCCAAACAGGTAAAAAAGAAACTGGATATCTTTAGAACCCAATCCTACAATTCCTACCTTTCCTCATTAACATCTAGTGATAACTCCCTCTGGACTGTAACTAAAAAAATCCTTAAAGTCCAATCCATTTCCCACCCCCTCCGCCGTGATGATGGTTCCTGGGCTTCGTCAGATGCGAATAGAGCTGAAGAGTTTGCTAAACATCTATCCTACACATTCACTCCCCATCCCGAACTCCATCCCACCCACACTGCTGAAGTTAAAGAATTCCTCTCTTCACCAATTCCTCTCTCTCTACCTCCAAAACCTGTTAACCCCTCTGAGGTCAAATTCCTCATAAACAAATTAAAACCCCGAAAATCCCCTGGATATGATCTCCTCACTTCACAAATCCTTAGACAACTTCCCAAAAAATCAATTATATTCCTGACCTATCTATATAATTGCATCCTTCGTACTACCAACTTTCCCTTGATGTGGAAACACTCCATAATCGTGCTGTTTCCAAAACCAGGCAAACCCGTTAATAACACATCATCCTACAGACCGATAAGTTTACTCCCTATCCTCTCAAAAATCTTTGAAAAAATCCTCCTCATACGCATCCTACCCATACTCGAATCCCACAACATCCCTTCTCATCAATTTGGATTCCGCTCAAGACATTCCACTGTCCAACAAGGCCTTCGTGTTGTGGACCATATATCCTCTGCACTTGAAAACAAGCAATATTGCACTGGTGCCTTTCTGGACGTAGCGCAAGCTTTCGACCGGGTGTGGCACGATGGCTTGCTTTTCAAGCTCAAAACCCATTTACCCCAATCCTTATACCTAGTCCTCAAATCCTATCTCTCAAATCGTTCCTTCCAAGTCCGTTGCGGCACCGAATTCTCCACTTACTATCCAGTTGAGGCTGGTGTTCCACAAGGCAGTGTTTTGGGTCCAGTTCTCTACATCCTTTTCACTGCCGATATCCCTCCAAATCCCGATACCTTCCTAGCTACATTTGCCGATGATACTGCCATTCTATCCTCCCACTCAGATCCTCAAATAGCATCTCAAAACCTACAATCTCACCTCTCCTTGATTGAGCAGTGGTGCAACGACTGGCGCATTAAAATCAATGAAGCAAAATGTAAACATATTACTTTCACTCTGCGACGCAGATCCTGTCCCACAATCCTTTTCAATTCAATACCACTTCCCTACTCAGATACAGTCCGTTACCTTGGCTTCCTTCTAGACAAAAGACTAACTTGGAACCCACATACGAGACTTAAAAGACAAGAACTTAACCAACGATATGGCCAGCTATATAGACTACTAAGCAGGACATCTTATCTTTCGATTGAAAATAAACTTTTAATCTACAAGACAATACTGAAACCTATCTGGACCTACGGACTTGAACTGTGGGGAACTGCTAAACATTCGAATATCAAACGCATCCAATCCTTCCAGTCCAAAGTACTTAGAACAATAGCCAATGCCCCATATTATGTCACAAATAAGACCCTACACCATGACCTTAACATCCCTTTTGTCCTCGACATCATCCCATCCAGATTCTCAAACTTTCACCAGAACCTTATCCATCATCCAAATCCTCTAGCTCAATCCCTATCCAGCTCCCACCATCCCTACAATCCCCCTCGAAGGTTAAAACGGCAGTGGCCGCGAGATCTATTGTAAATATGCTTCTGGAGTCCTGGCAATGGCCAGCTTCTCCACTCAAGTCCTGAGCATCTGTGGCTCTAGTGCCCTCCTTCAGCCTCCACTGGCTTTTAATACTAGTGATGCGGCTGGAAAAGTGGCACTGGGATCTCTGGAGTCCTGCTTTGCTTTCCACATGTGGGGAGAAAAGGCTGGCTCGGAGATTCCTGGGCGAATGTATATAGGTATGAATGTGTTTAGAAGTTTTTATTTTATTTTGTTTATTTATTTTTTTTATATTTTTTTTTATTTTTTTTCTATTGATTTACATTTTTTTTATAGGTATTATTTATTTACTTTTATATTTATAGTTACTTCTGTATTACTTGTATATACTGTATGAATGAGAACTTTTAGCCTTAATACTTATAGCCCTCCAACAGTGGCTGATTGTATTATTATTCAATAAAAAAAAAAAAAAAAAAAAAAAAAAAAAAAAAAAAAAAAAAAAAGTATCGCATAGAACGTCGCGAAAACAAACAAACCATTTTTACAGATTATGAATGCATTGATCTAAAATCGGAATGTACAAAATTATACAGGGTATCTCTGTTCTTAATGGCCAAAATCCGGGAAGTGATTCTAGATAAAAATTTCCAACAAAAAAGTTCATTTGATGCAAGTATTCCGAACGTAAAAGGACTTTTTTTTTGTTTTTATTTATTTAGAAATATGACAATCTGTCACATGGACAATAATTATAGTGAGATATGAACACATTCACACTAGATTTATCGCTTCTCGGCCTATCGGCTAAGATCAAGTGTAAAAGGAGTTAAAACAAATTTTGTGTGGTCATGGTTTTATTGAATAAGAAGGAATTTCTCAATAATTGACCAATATAATTAAATTCTAAGTACACCATCTTAAAGTAGACAATTTTCCATGTTATTTGATATACCTATAGTTAAAAAACGGCGCATTCGATTTGACCCAAACTTGGAAGAAATTCAGAGAACAGTATATAAATTACTTAGTATCGATTTCATTGAATTCAATATAATAATTAAAATTTATATAAATAATTGTTAACAATAATATAATGGCAGCGAAATGTTGAAGGCGCTGATCATATGTAGTGGGAGTCAAGTTATTACAATATTGTTCTCGGATTATACAATTTTAGGTTTTATTCTAAAAGTTAATTGATACTGTATTGTTTGGTCGATTCCAAACGTTACTGGCGTGGCACTTACTGCCGTTACTTAGATTTCGTGTAATTTTCAATAAATTTAAAGTAATTTATACTCTGAGCTTGTAGAAAAAACAACGTCTTATTTGTGATTGCGTTCGGACTGAAGGAAAGTATTGGTCACGTTTACTCGGAACTAACAACAAGTTGAATTTTTTCTATGGATTTTCTAGTTCCATCCATTTTACGAGTGAAAACATACCTATTAAGTATATATCACTACTATTTGTGCTAAAGGGGATATTTTGTAGCCTGCAACTGATATAAGTAGTCTGCTACTATGAAAAATAGCAGTTGGGGAATAAAATATGAAATTGTACTAGTAAAGCATAAAGAAATGATGAGTTTTTATGCATTCTTGCAAAATAATCAATTTTTACATACGAACTTTGCACTAACAGCAGTGAAATGCATGTTCAGTACGCATTTTTTAAATTTTAAATTAAGGATAATCAAATATGGAATCTTCAAATAACGGCACTCTTTCGCATTTTAATATTAGCTATTAGAGTGCTACCAATGGGTGGTTTCTCAACAAGCGTGTTTCATGTGATAATATTCCTCTGTACACATTTACTTGATGTATTCATACTAATATAGTTGTAAATATCATAATAAAAATTTTAAAAAAATATATATTAGCTGATAAACGGAATCCGTGGAAATATCAAACCCGCGAATATTAAAGGGTAACTGTATTTTCGAATCGGCTTCTCCCAGGGATTTTATTCTCATATGGAAAATTGTATCCTTATAATATTCTAATATTTTTTCTCGAGAAAACGGTGATTAAATTTTGTAAGTAATGATAGCTGGCACTAGCGGATCCAGGATTTAATTTTTGGGGGAGAGCTTTAGCTTGAAAGCTTTTTTTCATAAAGATGACGATAATTACTTTGGAAAAAAAGAAAGAAACTAACTATCTAAATGAAATGGTGTTTAAATGATTACTTAAATCCTTTTAAATGTAATTACACGAACAATAATACTTTAAGAGATAATTTTTTAATGTATATTTTCCATAAAACATGGTTATATTTTACCATTTTGGGGGGTTGGCTTCAGCCCGAAAGCCCTCCCTTCCCCTCGTAGATTCGCCCGTGAAAGGGAGGGACTCTGAAGAGGTACATTACGGCCGCTGTACTGTTGCAGTCAGGGTACCCATACACGAGCAGCTTTGTACATAGATATGCACAGCGGCAATTAGACCTCCTGAAGTCCATTTTATCAATTACCTTAGTAAATTTAATCACTGTTATTTCAAACAAAAATTTGTCTAATTTACGATGGTGTACTTAGAATTTATTTTTCCTGAATAGTTTTTGGGAAATTCCTTCTTATATAAAGCGTGACCGACCACCTTAAGAAAAACTCAAATTTAGTCTTAACTTTTTTTTTCGTCCGGAATCGATTCACGTATCAAATGAACTTTTTTGCTGAAAATTTTGTCTAAAATCAAAGAGTTTGGCAACTAATAATTGAGACACTATGTATAATATATCTAGCAATTTCTTAATGTAATAGTTTAAAGAATATGTCATGTAAAATATTAATAAACTTTCCTAGTTATATCATTCCATAAATAAATGAAAGTCAGTTCAATGAGTTCCTCAGCCGGATCTACGAGGAGGGGGGCTTTCGGGCTGAAGCCCCCCTCCCAAAACGGTAAAATATAACCATTTTTATAGAAAAAAATATTAAAAACTATCTCTTAAAGTATTATTGTTCGTTTAATTACATTCAATAGAACTTTAAAAAACACCATTTCATATAGGTAGTTAATTTCATTCTTTTTTTTTTTCAAATTAATTTTCGTTATATATCTGAACAAAAAATCTTTCGAGCTGAAGCCTCCTCCCCCCCAAAAAAATTAAATCCTAGATCCGCTAGTGCGAGAATCCTAGGTAAAAGATTAGTTTTCCATGTTTATTGTATATAAAGTGTATGAATGTAAACATAATGCTCAATGCCCTAGATTGTGCCATTTTTTTTTTTATAAAAAAAAAAGAAAAAGGACCATGTCTATTTGCACTATGTTATATATCATATGAAAAAGTTTCAAGTGTTCTAGTAAAATGATTTCGCGATTTTTTTTATTTTTTATTTACAGTCTTTTGTGAATGTTAGGTCAAAACGTAGCGGAAGTGAATTTTCTCCTCGGGAAGTGATGCAGATGATGAGGTGAAAATTGTCCCTGTTTTTTCCCTATTGTTCTGCGCTGAGCTTGCGGTACCTATGGTTGTGTTTCCACGCTCAAACTGTTTGTCATCAAGGTCGATATTAATCTAAAATTTTCCACTGAATTCAGACAAAAAAAAAAAAAAAAAATAAATAAAAAATCTTTAAACTTTGTTTCAGTAACAATAAAATAAAATTACTTTACCCTGAACTTATACTAATCGATTATTGTACACTCTCAAGATCTATTGTGTTCGGTGCAGAAAAGCCTTGATTTGAAATTGTATCGCTTACAAGTGTAGAAGTCTGTTTCTTCTATTTTTTTGATCTGTTGACTTTAGGAGCAGTATAATATTTTTTATTATTTTATTTAAAATATCATCAAGTTTTTTTCGTTATTATGCGTAGTGCCCAAGGGATCATAGAGCTATTTTCTTTCATTCCCCTTTTCAAGTTATATATAGTTCGTCAAAGACCGATGCGTCTTTCAGTTGACAGAATGACTAACTACAATTTCAATATTTTAAAATAAAGTCAGTTTAGTGATATTTATAGTTGGAAAATTTATAAAATCTGTTCAGACAGTGAGTAAGTTGATTCCGGAGTAGGTGCTGGAATATATAACTGTGAATAAAGGTATAAATTTTCCCACTAGAAATGTGACTAAAAATAATAATAAAAATGTCGGCATTGGCTCATATATTGCAATATTTTAACTTTTTTAAATAAAACACATATGATAGATATGTTGTGGAAACCATGTCACAAGAAGCTTTCAGGTAAGAATTACAATTTATCTTGAAAACGGAACATTTCGGGGTTTTAAATCTCTGGGCATTCATACCATATGTACTGAAACCGCTCGACGTTTCCGATTACTTCAGCACTTACTAGACAAACGCTCTGAACTTCCAATTAATTACAAAAGACTCATTTACATTACTATAATAAGACTTATTTGGACTTATGGAGTTGAGCTATCGGGCTGCACTAAAACATCGAATTCTTCTCGTATCCAATCCTTACAATCCAATATCCTTAATGATCCCTACTTTGTTACAAATAAAAGCATCCATAATGACCTTAATGTTTCTGATCTGGTCCAATCCAGATACCTATCCTTCCATAATAAACTTCAGAATCACCCCAACTCTCTCGTTTCTAACCTTGCTTCCTCTTCAATTCCTGATAATCCTCCGAGGCGTCTGAAAAGAAGATAACCCCCTCATCTACTAATGTAGCCATATCATTAGAGTGCTACCATTGAGTAGTTTCTCAACAAGTGTTTTCACGTCATTATATCCAAATGTTCAAATTTACTATATGTATTTCTTTAATAAAGTTGTAAATATCATTAAGAAAAAAATAATCATAATAATCTCTGGGCCTGGGATAATTTCTTTAGAACTTTACCGGATCTTGAAGTCTGCTTAAAAATCTTCAAAACATAATATAACCCATTTCGATTCGTCCAATGTGAAACCATCTGCCCTTGGAAACATGCCAATGTTTTCTTTGGCTTTTATTGCAGTTTTTATAGGAATTTAAAGATCGAAATTGGAATTCGGCACTTCTTCATGAAATTTTCATTGTTTAATACCTCACTCATCGAAACCCATCGCTCCTGAGAGCCGGAAAAGATATATATATATATATATATATAATATTGTATACAATATATTCTATATATTGTAGAGTCTTCTTCTTCTTCCTTCGGCGCTATGGCCCATGAAGCACCTTGGCCTCCTACTACTTTTCTCCAATGTCTCACTCCCAGAGACTTCTGGTCTTCCTCTACATCATCCGTCCACCATAGTCCAGGCCGGCCTCTTCCTCTTTCTCCATCTGGACGTCCTTCCATTATTTGTTTTGGGAATGTTTTTTGATCCATCAGATAAACATGTCCCAGCCATCTTATCTTCCCCTTTTTAATGCAAGAAATTATACCAGGTTTCCCTTATAGGTCCTTAAGTTCTGCATTGCTTTTGATGAGGTAATGGATTCCTTTTTGATTGGGCCATATATTCTTCTTTGAATCTTCCTCTCCCCTCTACTCAATACACCAATATTTAGCTGCTTGGTTAGGGTCCAAAATCCATCAGTATAGGATGAATTTTATATACCCTTATTTTGAGGTTTCGGAGTATGTCTTTATTTTAGAGTACCTTTCGAAGCGACTGATAACATTTATTTCCGTTCCCGATCCTTGTTTTTATTACTTATTCCATTCCGTTATCGTTGGTTAAAATTGTACCATGATACTTGAATTTATCCACGTTATTAAAAATACATCCTAAATAATATTGTAGATTATTTAGAGAATAATAAATAACTTTTAAGCTGATTTCAAATCTTTAAAATCACTTTAGTATGTGTCGATTGAAATTGCAATATCGTCATAGTTTTATGTCGCAATACTATCCTGTCATGAGATCATGCTGATTGGAACAGTTTCAGAGCTTCTCATTTATTTTTTACGATCAGCTTGTTTGATAAATAGTTTGAAAATAAAACGATTATCAATGTAGTTACATAATTACACAATGGTTCATTATTTCCAAATAGCTAAATATGATCCTATTTATTTTCCTAAACACTTAGAGCAAAATAAATAATAGATGATTGTTAATATTAGCGTGCATACGAATATTTTTTAATCATTTCTAAAGAAATATAGACAGCTTTCTTGATTAATTCAGTTGAGGACAAACAAAAAATTAGATCGGCTTTGTAAAATAACATATTATAAACGTTTCTTCCATCTTCTAAGGGAAGCTATGTCATATACATAAATTTAAAGGATTTCAAGGAGGATACTTTAGCCAAGTTTCTTTAAAATCATCACATTCATTTAAGCGTTACAGGTTTTTCGAAAGGCCGCCATTTTGAAAAGAAAAGTAAGATGGCAACTTCGAGGTAGGAGAATCACCCTCGGTTGAACACTGAGTTTGATTCCAAATGTGAAAAAAAAATCGGCCCAGTTGTCTCTGAGAACATCCGTTGGTGTCGAACAGATATTTTTTTTTTTAAATATTACAATCTGTCTCTAGGACATTTATAATAGAGTTCACAGATCACATTCACACTCTATGTACAATAAAAAAATAATTTATACAGAAAATAAATAAAAATAAATTATACTCGCTTCGGCGGTACATATACTAAAATTGGAAAATTGTTTTTATTGGTTTTTCTGATTCTACTTATTTTGAAACGAAAACCTTAAATGTTGAGAGGAGTGAACTTTTTGAATTTGTTGGTCGATTACAATGGTTCATTATTGAAAATAATTATTTCACTTTAGTTCTATGTTATTACTTGTATATATGTTAGGTGTATATAACAATATCAGTAAGTTTTATAATGTGCTATACTTTGAATAGCCACATCTCTACCAGGAAAATGTTTACATGAAACATATAACGTCATTTACAACTCTGAACTAATACTTTTATAACGATAAAATCGGTTGATTAGTCAATAGGATTTAGAAATAGATAACTTTGGGGAAAAATAGAAAATTTTTTAATAAAAAAAAACCGATTAAGCTCCTTTAAATTCTGACATTTCTAAATCTTCGGAAAGCCAGATTTCTGAAGATAGATATGAATCGTAGAGTTTGGGTGGCTTTACATTTATTTACGTAGACAATATTTCCTAGGCACATTTCTTCATAATATTCTCAACAATCAACGGCCCTCCTATGCTCATGATTTTCTCCAATTCAAGCCCTCAGACCACTCTCTCATCACAAGATCCCAACCTTCTGACCTTTATACCCCATTTCACAGATCTGCCTCTTTCCAAAACTCCTTTGTTGCCCGGTCTGCTAATCTCTGAAATTCCCTCCAATTAAAAAACCTTTCTTATCTAACTTTATACCCCTCCTATTCCAATTCCTATTAAAAAAAAAAACAGTCAGAAAATGGCTAATCACGTGTTAAAATATGTATATATATATTTTATATTATTTTCATGAACTTGTGTATATTCTTTCGTGCTCTTATGAACTTATACATATATTTTTTATACCGTGTCATTGCTGTTCGTCAAGGTTATTGTGCTCTTAAAGTTTTTAAAGTTTAATTTATTTATTTTCTTACTATTTTTGTTAAAAATGTTTTAATTCTTACCAAAATAGAATATATAAATCTTTCTTTCTTTATGTTTTACTTCACATTAGTTGTTCTTACTTGGTACTAATTTAATAGAGAAATTATTTTTTTATTTATTGCATTTGTTCCTATCTGTTTTATTTCTTATTTGTATTAGACATAGTTCTTGGCCCTTTTTATATAGTTTCATCAGTTTGTTACTTTTTTTTTTGTATATTTGTTAGTTTACATAAGATATTTTATTCAGTATAGGACTTCAGTGAGAATCTTGGGCCGACGAAAGGGAGAGATGGGGAAAAGATATTTTATTTATTTAATGTAGTTTTCTTGACGAGTATTCCTTTGTTCTGTAACATTTTGTTATACTTAAGGGACTTTGTCCCAAGAATAAAGTTATTTCTCCATCTCTATCAAATCATGACTACCGACTGTTGCCAATGGAGACTATTTAACGCCCATTAATAAATTATCACCAATTCAACGTTGACGTTGTTTTGTTGGGCTGTTTGTTATGACACATTCATTGACTGCTTGTTGACGAAACCAGTGGAGACTAGATCTCTATGCAGCGAGTCGATAGCTGCTATCTATACAGTAGTTATATTGCGTGTCAAGCGCTTCTCCACCAACACCTGTTTCCGGTACCGGTGCAGTTGAGTGGTTGCCTCGTAGATCTGTGGATCGATCTCCTCTCAGGTATTACAAAGATGTATAATATTTGTTTATGGAATAATATATAGGAATATATTATTAAAAAGTTGATTATGGATTTTCCTCAATCGATTTTTTTTTTTGAGGTGATATAACTTCAGACTGCATTATATTAAGGTGACCCTACACGGTCATTCGGGATTGCATTCCGAGGCACTAATTCCGAATTATCGTGTAAGGTAGTGAATGTAGTACTGATGGAGGTGTCTGACGGATTTTCGAACATCCGGAAATCAAAGGGTCATTCTCGAGAAGTGGAGGGGAGACCGACTAAACATATGGGCTGGGGAGACCAACTATACTGCTGGATAGGTTAGGTTACCTAGGCCTCACAACTATTATAAATTCCTGATTTTCATTAAAAGTAAATAGTTTTTTAATATCGCTTGTTTATATTTTATAAACCATCTTCAACTATTTCTTTTAAATAGTCAAGTGGGCAACAAATTAAAAAAAAAAAGTGGAAACTTCACAATTTACCTAAAGAAAAAAAAATCTTTAACTGTTGTGTATATTTGTCAGTTCTTTTCCCATTTTCCTCAACAAATTTATTATTTTCGCAATACCTTTCCTTATTCATTTTAATATGTAGTTGACTTATATTTTATTAACTCTTGTCAAAACGATTTTCTATGAGACTAACCTTACTACAAGATAGGTTAGTTTACCTAGGCCTCATTTTTTAAGTAAATAATTTCATAAAAGTAAATAGTTGTTTATATCCCTAGTTTATATTTTGTAAACCATTTTCAACTATTTTTTCTTTAGATAGCCAAGTGGACTTGTAGAAAAAAAATCTTTAACTGTTGTGTTTATTTGTCATTACGTCTCCATTTTTCTCTTGAATAGTCCAATACTATTAAGGACAATGTCGAAATAAGCTTATCTATGTTGTTTCTTTGTTTACAACTGAGCTCAATTGGAGTCAGAAATGATAAGTAATGATTAGTAATGATTGAACGTGTAAGGGTCTTCATGATCAAAGCTATCCCGAGCAATCTTTGCCATCCTTGTGACGTTCATTCACGAATGATCGTGTAAGGGTCGCTTTGCTGATTGCAATGTATTAACCATGCAGTTATTCATTGTAATTATGGTATAGTTATTATGGTAACCACTATTTGAGGCTATTATCTTTTGAATATACTAGTTGAAATCCGGCCCGGAGGACCAAATTATCATCGAAAAAAATATATGAAAATTACAATTTTTGAGACAAGAGCTTTCTTTGTATACCTTACTATCCAATCATATATTTAATTTTACAATTCTTTCCATTCAAATCCAAAATTCACCAGTGATAATTCTCCCTTCTGTTTGGTACTCTATACAAGGTTTCCACGTACATAAGAATGCCTGTGTTTAAGACGATATTTAACTTTATTTATTATCAGATTAATTTTTGAATTTAATTTTTTTATTTTAGTATTTTGTTTAGTTATTATTTTGTTTTTATTTTACTTAATTTATTTATATACGCTCTGTACACATATGGTGTGAATGTACTTTTTCCTCTTTATTGCCAATGTCCTATATTATAACAGAATGTAATATTACTGAAATATTAAATTTTTTTTTTTAAAAAACCTTCAATGCATTCGCCGAATATATACACTTGTAGATAAAAGATATGGTGAAGAATGCAATATGTAGATTCGCAATTAAATTCCATTTTTAGCTCGATTTACATTAAATCACATTGTGTTATAATCGTAGAGGAATAATTACTATTTATGGATCCTGTTACTATTTGGAACCGGTGACTGCATTAAATATTCAAGCATTATAACAGTTTGTAAGACAGCGGAAGCAGATCTTGGCGCTTTCATCCTGACTACAGAGACCGGCTGTACGCTACGTGCTCGGAAATGGGGGTCGTATTATACAAAGCGGAAGATCTGAGTATTCAATGCCAACTCTCCATCTTTTTATTTTAGGATCTATTTTTAATATGATATGTAAGAATTTAATATGTATACTAACGTTGCATTATACTGTCGTTAGAACATACTACTACTATGCACTACTTATTTCCACTTCCAATATACACTATAACAATCGTCCCTGGGAGCTGCGGAACTGCAGGACAAGGAAATCCCAGCACGTCTTTCTATACCGCGTCATTGGTATTAAAAGCCAGTGGAGGTTAAACAAGAGCGCTAAAGCCGTATGTTTTCAGTGGTGAATATGGCGATTGCCAAAACTGCAATATATACACATTTACAATAGGTCCTGAGGCCATTGCCGTTTCAACCTTCTTAGTGAATTCTAGAGCTGAGTAGAGCTGGAAGGGTTTGTGCAACAGGATTTGATTTGTTTAATGTGTAAGATTCTGGTGGTATTTGGATCAATTGTTGGGTATTAGGTCTAGAACAAATGGAATATTAAGGACATGAAATAGGATTTTGTTATTTACATAGAATGGAACTTTGGATATTGTTCGAAGGGCTTTGGATTGGAAGGATTGGAATTGGATGCGTGTGATATTAAAAAAAATGTCATTGTCTCCTATACCTCAATTCCGTTGCCCTAGGTAGGTTATTGAAGGTAAATGAAATGATAATATAATTTTATTATATATTATTATATTATTTCGATGAATGAGCTACCATTTCTTAAAATACTTGTAAATATAGTAAATAAATAAATAGTTATAATTATAAAATAAATTAAAATTGAAGTAGTAGATTTCGGACCTTATTTATGTTGTTAATTTTCCTCCTTTAGTTACGTCCGTTACAAATTAAATTCCCCGATTTTTCGTCTTTTTTAAGAATTGGTTATTCAGTTCGTTTTATTTTTGTTTTTTTAACTCGTTTATATTCAACGAATTTCTATTGATCCTTTTAATATATGTTGTTCAAAATATTACAATTAATAGATCGAATGAGTGGTACTACTTTATTTTTTTATCATGTTAGTTTTCTAGTAGGGAGAGGAGTAGCTCGGTGGTAGTGCGCTGACTTCCAATGCTAGAATTGTTTATTTGGTTTCGTCGGCCGTGGATCGACCCTAGAATTAGGAAACCCTGGGGCACAACGTGCCTCTATAGAATGGGTACCCTAATTAAATTATTAATTAAGGAGGAAAAGCTGTCATTTCAAAAGGATCATTAAGTGATTCATGTACAAATTCATGTTTATAGACACATGGTGTTTAAATAAATGTGAGCTGAAATAACTCAATGAACTAGGAATAGACTCTTATCAGCAGTTTTCTTAAACGTATGTCAGAAACGTACATGTATGTAATAGAGTATATGTACAAATATGAATAGATGAGAATGTAGACATTTATCTTTTTTTTTAATATGTATATGTTCTTTTGTTTGTTTTTATGAAGTTATTATTTTTTTCTGAAGTGTATATTGATTTTTAAATATTAATAATATCAAAAAACAGTGTTTACAAAGTACTAAATTCAAGAACCTTCATAGGTTGTAATGGTATAAGTTTTTTTTTTCTAATACCATAAGATGGGATAACTTTGGGACAGCGGCTAAAATTTAGTTTGTGTTGATTCCGTGGTGGATACACTGTGTTAGGTCAGTCTGCAAAAATGTACTTTGTTTAGGCATGTATTACGCTACTATCTTGCGGCAGTTTTAGAACCATAGTTCACTTCACTCGTTGTGCAGTTAGATTTTATTTATTTACATTGCTTTTTTATAAATTCTTGTTTTCATAAAAGTTTTGCTTGTGTCTCAAGAGTATCGGGCCGCAAGGTAATAGCGCAGTACATGCCCGGACCATGCAGACTGAGCCAACACAGTGTATCCGCCACGGGATCACAACAAACTAAATTTTACCCGCTGTCCAAAAGTTACCCACCCAGTCCCAAAGCTACCCAATCTTATGATACATTCAATGCATGTATTTGCGATTCTATAGATTTGTGAAAAAATGGCTGTGAGAAAACAAGACCGGGCAATATTATTCAACATATTTCCAACGGGGGGGGGGATAACAGGACGGAAGCGGAAGTTGGGCAGGTGACCGTGACTTCCTATAGTTTTTAACTATTCAGTCAGCCGTGGCCTTTTGTTACACTGAATCAGCTGTCCGTTCGCCTCTGAGCTTGTACTTGGTGTTGCGATGTGTCGTTTCAAACTCAAGAGATTTTTCTGCTTATCTAAATAGGGATTACCTGAGCTTGTTCGCATTCGTACCGGTTAAACTTAGTGAATAAACTCATTAGACGCCATTAGCTCATTAGAGATAATGACTGCCAGTAGATAAAAAAAATTCCGGAAATTATTTCATCACCCATCATTGTTTAATCTAACCTATTGCCACAACAATGCGCTTAAAAAAAAAAAAAACAGAATATCAAATAACAGAAATGGATGATTTCAATACTCCAGAAGAGATAAAGAAATACTTAAAAAAAATATATTACAAAGTTTTAATTCATTGATTAATAGTCGCTTGCCAACACTTAAGGAATATTCTTATATTGTCACACACTGATAAACCTCTCACTGATTGAGCAGTGGTGCAACAATTAGCACATCAAAATTAATTAATCAAAATGTAAACATGTCACCTTCAACCTCCGACGCAGATCTTGTCCGCCAATCCATTTGACTCAATTCCACTTCCCATCTCAGACACAGTCCGGTATCTTGGCTTCCTTTTAGACAAAAGACTGACTTGGAACCCATACGCCAGACTTAAAAGACAAGAACTAAACTGACGATTCGGTCAGTTGTACAGATAACAGAACGTCTCATCTTACAATTGAAAACAAATTATTAATCTACAAGACCGTACTGAAACCTATCTGGACCTACGGACTAGAACCGTGGGGCTAAATTTTCGAACATCAAACGTATCCAATCCTTCCAATTCAAAGTATTCAGAACAATAGTCAATGCTCATTATTATATCACAAACAATACCTGACACCATGGCCTTAACCTCCCTCATGTCCTTGACGTTATCCCATCCAGATTTACAAAATTTAATCAGAATCTTATTCATCATCCTAACCCTCTAGCTCAATCACTATCCAGCTACGATCATCTTTATAATCCTCGAAGATTAAAGCGGCAATGGCCCCGAGACCTTCCGTAAATATTCTTTTGGAGTCCTGGCGGTGGCCGGCTTCTTCACTCAAGTCCTGTGCGTCTGTGGTCCAGTGCCCTCTTTCAGCTTCCACTGGCTTCTAATACCAGTGGTGCGGCGGGAAGAGAAGCACTGGGAACTTTTGAGTCTTGCTTTCCCACATTTGGAGGACAAAGCTTGGCTCGGAGTTCCCTAGATGAATGTAGATATTGTATATAATAGGTATGTATGTGTATAAGAAGATTACTTTTTTTATTTATGTATATTTTTTTATTGTTTATATTTGTTTCCTGCTTTTTTGTTTTTTGTATATATCGTATGAATGAACTCTTGTAGCACTAATACTTGTTGCTTTTTATGAGTAAGATTGTATTATCATTCAATATAATAATTATATCAGTTTGAAAAAA
This sequence comes from Nezara viridula, assembly GCA_928085145.1. Lineage (NCBI taxonomy): Eukaryota > Metazoa > Arthropoda > Insecta > Hemiptera > Pentatomidae > Nezara > Nezara viridula. The sequence continues at coordinate 38,979,522 of OV725083.1, forward strand.
TAAAGAAAAAAGAATTCTAAAACCAAAATTCTTGTTATTTTTTAAAATTTTATTCATGTATGATATTTACAACTATATTAAAACGAAACATTTTGGAGTAACCAGCTAAAAAAAAATTATTTTTGTATGGGGTAGATGACGTCATTGCCCGGGGACACCAAATGTCTAAGGCCTGCACTGTATTACTTACTTGAAACTCGTTAACAATCGTGCTGTCTATTTCTAAAAACTGCATACCGATCGGACTATGTTGTGTAATAAAATGATTTGCAGTGGCATTAATATCTAACTAGGATCGTAAAATATGGATTCTTCCTCCGCAAACTTCATGGTGCGTTTAGAAATTTCACAAACTATGTGCAACACAAATATTTTAATGGTCGTTTCCCATTGCTAGTGTTTTTGTTTCTTGTTTTTTATCTGCTGTCCATAACAAGAGAAATAATAAAAAAAATTGGGGCTTAGCGCTAATCTAATAGCTAATAGTTTGTGAAATATCTAAACGCGCCTTCGTACTAAGACAAACTGCCAAACAAGATTCCTTCCAATCAATACTTGATATAATCTCCTTCGGAAAGAATGTGATCCCGTGATCCTCTCTCAAGAGTTGCTTAGTCACCGATTAACTTTTATAGAACTGACCCAGCTGCCTACTCCTCTGATATGCACGACCATGAACTATGTAGTCTTAAGAACCTATTCTTACCGTACCAGACTCTTACAATCTGAAATCTTTCGTAAGACCCTTAATGCTCATTACTCTGTTGCAAACCCACTCTACTGCTGAAACCTTGACATTTTTTCTGTTACAGATCTGGCAAACAAAATATATATGCCCATCCATCATACACTTCTTACACGCTAAAAACTGTCGGCTTCCAACCTTTGTTTCATTAAAAATTCTTGATAGTGCACTTAATTATTGTTTTATTATATGTGGATCACATGAGTTCCTTGATGAAGATTGCGTTATGTCTATTAACTTGTTCAGAATATCCAATCGATGTTTCCAAGTCTGTATTGAATTATAAAAAATTATACAACAACTTATCTAGGATTATGCAACACTGTTGCTTGGCCAGTGGTTTAGCTAGGATATGATCTGGCTCGAACCATATCGTACCACCAGATTTTTAAAAACTAGACTCACGATCAATAAAACAGAATTTTTAAAATAAAAAATGTTGCTTCTCCACAAGATATATTTTATTCAAGGCCTAAGTTTGAGGCCTCCATTTCGTTGTGAAGATATGAGAAGAATGAACTAGGAAATAAAATATTATAAAATACAAAATCTGTTAAAATGATAAATATACAAGTATGCAAATGAAAGAAGAAAAAGGTTGACTTATGATAACTATAATTCACAGAAAATTTTGTTTAGTAAAGGAATAGAAAAACAAAATGGAAATATATATATCCTATGTATTATGTGAGAGGGGAATTAATTGTTTTTCCTTAGTCGATTACAATATTCCATTTAACATAATAGACCGAAATATTTGTACAAGTTGCTTTGTTAGGGCCTATTTTTAAACGCTGACTGAAAAGATATACAAAATAAAGCCTGGATCATAGGATTTTCAAAATTATTAAAAAATATAAAAGTATATATCGTCTAAGAATAAAAATGGTAGTAGAATACTAAATGCAGTATCTTTAAACAGGGGAAAATTATTAAGTATACCAAAACTAATGGACTGTATCTTTGTTAATATAGACCGATTTTTACGTGTTTTTTAAATTTTTTTATATAAATTATGTAGATGGGTACACTTTGTGTCATTTCGTGTAGTTTCCAAGGCCCTGTATTTCTACTAAATTTCTTGTGGATAGATGAAAGAATATTTAAGTTATCTCACTTTTAGTGATTGAAGAGTCTTAATTCCAATTTGTATAATTTGTCGATTGTTATGAAAATTCATATTTGAGGGTCTTTCGAGCTTCCAAATACAAATCGCAACCCTATTTCTCCTTAAATATTTGAATATGCTTTGCTCCTTCGGTCTGTACAATTGTTTAAATTTTTATAAATTTCAAATCGATTTCCATGATTTTTTATTTAGTAATCTTTTTTATTATCAGGGGTACAATCAAGAAAACAATTTTTGAGTTATTCGCAAATAAAGTTTCTTTTCCTTCATTACTTTTCTCCCTTAAATTTGGGGGAGATGTGACTATTTTACCACCTGAAGATGTAGAATATCTTTAAAATCAGCTCAAGCATTGGATTTGATGAATAACTTACCAAGTTGTGGCGTTGCGACAAAAAAACAAAAAAAAAAAACACCTTTTAGAAATAGTATATAAGATTTTAGTTATATCATGTTTCTATGAATTTGAACTTGTTTCAATACTGATATATGGTTTAAATTATGATCTTACTGTGATAGATCATCGAAATCCATGTTAATCTTAAATGTGATCAAATGACTAGCGATTGCAAGCAAGAGATCGAAAAATGTCACCTTTTTCAAGTGTGTTTTATATCTGATAAACGTGTATCTCATGAAATTCTTCCTTTTTTTTGTTTTGTTTTTTAGATGGCGCTGACTAAGAATTTATCTTTGTTGATTTGATAATATTGTTGTAAATTTAATTATCTTTTCTGTGACATCAACCTCCTATCTGGATATTGTTACATTCAATTGTACTTCATTTTGTCGTCTTTCGTTACCAAAGAATTAAATTTACGTACGATATTTATGATAAATTACGAATTTATGGTTTGTAGTGGTTCTATCAGTCTAAAAACATATACATTTATTATTTTTTTTATGATAGATTTATGAATAAAAATAAATATGTATCCACACCTATTGGCTATATATTGGTTTCCTCTAAATTATTTTCTTTTTTTTAAATAATTAACTATTTCATATTAATCTTTGATATAAAAAATAGTTAAATGTATAATATGAAAGAATTTGATAATTAACTTAAGAAGAAATAAAGGATCGTAACGGATAATAATTGTAATAGAGCAATCAGAGGAATACGAGCTTGCCCGAGCTCACCCGAAAGATTAAAAAAGGCTTCCATACGTAACATGAGTTTCATATAATACGGAATCCGACAATATTATGTTCATATACATGTTCGGTTTTCATAAATGCTATCGTTGGTTTTATTTAATATTTAATTGTTTAGAATACAGCGATATAAAAACTAAAATTTGTATATACGGACCTAAACTTTATTAAACGAAGAAGTTTTTCTGAAAATGGGGTTATTTGTAGTAGTATAGTTGGATGATGATAAAAAAAAAAAATGGCGAATAATTTATGATTTTTTTAAAAAACAGAACTTAGCTTAGTTTTTAGCCGCTCATAATTCATCTTTAAACAGTTTTAACTGCTATGTATTGTAAAGACCGTCGGTGGAATAATTAGTTTAAAGGTATAAACAAATAAACATTAAGGTAATTTAGGTATTACCTAAATATAAACATATTTAGGTATAAACCCAACATATGGCGGTACCTGACTGAGGGTAACCCATTAGGACAACCTTTTGTAAGTGGTAATAAAAACCCTTAAGCACCACCGACAAAGACCGACAAGTGTTTAAACAGGATCCCGAAAGACCTTTTCACACCTTCCACCAGAAATACCTAAGTCTGTACCTGCTGCTTTACCTTGGCCTGGGGAGAGGGCGTGGTCATCCCTTAGGCTGGGAATATTCAGCCAATCAGGATGAAGGCTACCAAAAGAGAGGGGGATGAAAAAAGGTGGAAAATATAGAACTTGGACGAAGAGACTTCTTTTTGGAAAGGAGAGGAGAAAGGACTTCTTCTGGGGAGTCGAGGGAGGAAGATGAAGACAGCCGGAGAGAGGAGATGGACGGACTAGACGCTGAAGGAGAGCAGAGACAGGGAATCCAGATATGACGGCTAGAAACACTATGAACGACCAGCTAAGTGGTAACAAGCATTTAGTTATACTAATGTAAATTTGTGTTGGCAACCATCAATCATTAATTAATAAAATCAATAGAACATAAGTAACTCTAATCAAGCATTCTCCTCTAGTATGATTCTTAACTATTCATTGTGTATATAGGTTTAGTTATTATTTTGTATATAGATGGTTTTGGTTTTATTTAAGCTTGTAAATATAATAGTTAGTAAACCAACGTAGTACTTTTACATTCTACCTTGCATGCCACCAATTAGTAATAGAAACAAATAGTAAATTTATAAACATGATACCTTTAGAAAGGAAATCCAATAAAGAGTATATGGTTCAATCTAGGATACTACAGTAGGGGGTCTGTGGTATCTAACATTTCAATACAAATATAAGTATTAAATACATTTTAATACAAATAAATGCGGTTCCTGGAACCCCTTACTCGCCGTAGAAACGCGAGGCCAGGAACATAGCATAACAATGACAAAATCTACATTAAATTTTAATAAAAATTTTATCTAGTTTACAGTGAAGCGATTGCAGATTACTTAAATTAACTATTTCTTCAGTTATCCCTCCATATTCAACAAATATTTTATTCACGCGAATTCTCGGAATAGGGGCGTTTTCAATCTGGAGATCGGCAAACTTTGTCTATTTAATTAGGTACTAAAAACTTATGATTTTCACTGGAATCATAAGATAATATGACCACAAAGTCAAAAATTAAGATGGCCTACAAAAATATAGGGGCGTTTGGCCTATATAACATCGTTGTTTTAACTATTTCGGGTTGGAGGTCACGTCAATTACTTCACGATTACTATCAGGTGAAGCTATTTATGAATTTTCAGGCGGATTTTCGTAATTTGATAAAAAGGGGTCTGTACCACGGACCATCACCTTAAACTTCCATTACTCCTCAGGGTTTTCTCCAAATTCAACGTTTATACAACCGATGGAAAACTGAATTATTGCTCTTCCGACATATATTAATACTTTTTATATTTCATTCTTTCGTGAGGTAGATATTATGATAAAAATCTCTATTTTTTATTTTTTTATCTTCGGTTCTGTTTGTGGAGGTTGGGATCGTACTATTTTGTATAACGTATAGGAGCCTAAATTCCTGATGATTTTCTTGTGGATCGTTGGAGTCGTCTTGATTGTACAAACATACAATTAAAACTCTTTGTATGTATGAAAATATATGTGTTATAATATCAGGTATGAATTGTGAACGATCACCTCAGTTCATCCCATTTATTTGTTTTATTACACCACTCTTTTGCGTATTTACAAACTGTTTGTTTAACGTTTTCATGAGTTTCCTTTTTTTCCGATGGTTGATTTTTTTTTTCTTTTTGTAGAGACTGCTTCACGCATAGCTGACTTCTTAAAGCTGGGTCGATTGTATTCGATTCTAACAAGAGAAACGGTTCACAACAATGGAGGATTCCGCGCTCCAACCAATGTTTCCGTCAGTTTCTGTCTCGCTTGTTTACCTTCCGATCCAATCCAATTACGAAATCTGTCTGACGAAAACCAATTGATAGCTTAAATATTTTAATTATGTATTCAACTGAATACTTCTTTGTTGGGATGTCAAATTGCGCGTTACGAAATAGGAGTTTTGTGGTAAGTAAAGGTTAACGTGCGTGTTTCTTAGGTTTGTGGTCTGAGGATAAATACAGCCATACTTTCACGAATATTATGCTATTGAGGATCGTTGCGGTTGCTTTGTTCATTATTGTAATATTTATTTTTATATTCATTTGCAGGATTGCCCATCCCCCCTCCCCAACTTCGATGGCGCATGTATAACCTCCTTCCCCTCCCTTACGAGAAATTTTATTGTTCTTCTCTTCTTAAATAAGTGCAAGAGATAGTAGAATTAGTAAATTATTAGATCATATACAATTATTTACAATTTGGTGTGTATTTTTCTATGTTTTTCCCTAATTTCCGAATTTGAAACTTTTCATTCCAAAAATTCAAAACCCTGTTAAAATGTGCTCCCCTCAAAAACTTACGCCAAGAAACCCCTCCTCCTTTCTTTGCACCTCTGTTCATTTGTAGTTAATTTTCATGATTCATTTAGTGGTGTATCAATGAACTTTGATAGATTTTTTTCAGGACTTGATTTTCTTGATGATCCACTTTTGCTAATTTACTGCCGTAGGTCAGTAGGTGAATCAGGCGGTTGGAGCATAGTAGTGACCACTGAATTGGAAAGTCATTTATCAATAATTGCATCTTATTTCTCGGAGAAGGATCGATTTATATACTTTTCAATGAAATAAAACATCAAATTTTAATTGAAGATTCTTATTGCCAACCTTGTTACCTTTCAAGTGAATTACTTGACTATTTTTAAATAAAAAAAAAACCTGAACCACTACAATCAATGTTTTGGGTTCAGTGTTATTTAGGAAAAATACTGTTTCGTGGTCTACGGCTGATTTGACCGAAATCACGCTCAACCATCAGGTTAATTATTTTAATTAAGGGCACTTTAGAGAGGCTGGGTATGCCACAGGAGGGTATAATTACCCAGGGTCGCACCACGACCAATGAAACAGAATAAATAATTTTTCTGCCATGGGCCGGGATTGGAACCTGAGACCTTTAGCATTGGAAGCTCAGTACCCTATCACTGAGCTGCCCCACTCATCTAATTTATAAATAAATATTTTAAATTTTAATGCTAAGTCGAATTGTATAAAATTAATTTACTTTGTAATTTAATGGAATTTTCCTCTGTCAAATCATAGAATTGTAAACGTGGTTTAATTATTGTTGATATATGGTACGGTTATTGTATGCACTTATGGATTTTTTGCATAAATAATTATGATCGAAGTGCACAGATACTTACTTAAAAGTTTTTATTTTTTGTTACAAGATTTTAGACAAATTCCTATTTTGTCAGAAATTTATTCATTTTTGCAACTATTACACGACTTAGGAGTTTTTCTCGATAATAAGCAGAGGTATCCATTTCCTCCTAAGTCGATCCCTTCCTCCAAAATAAAATTATTCCTCATCTCTTCTGAAAAATAGTGAACGTATAATTTAAAAATTTGTAGAGCCCCTACAATTTAAGTTTTCGTGATCAATTCCATGTTTCGCCTTTTTATACCTGATTTTAAGTTCCTCGTTTCAATCACAAAATTTTGGTTCTCTACTAAAATTCATTACTGTCAAAATGTGTCCCCATCATGCAATTTCGTTCTGAGTACACTTGATCATAAGTGTACTTTGTGAACATTTTGCAATAAACCGACTGTATACTTATCTAGTCATAATGAATTTGCTATCTACAAGTCTAAATTATTTAAATTTTCTCTTATTTATTAAATATTTTATACAACTTTTATTTTAAAACACGTTTCCGTTTTCGTAATTTCTGAAAACGTGATTCATCTTCGGATATCTATTCGTTCGTGATGTTTTGAGATAAACTCCAATTCAACGCTATTGTTATTTCATTATATGTACTCATTTATTGTGGATTCTACAAATGATTTTATTGAAATGAAAACTTCCCTAGGCGCGTTTTGTATTTTTTTTTTATGAAGAATGAATTAGATTGATCCATCAGATTTCCGAAGTTATAACGCTCGGGTAAAGTCGGTTAGAGTCGACTATTTGAATTTTTTTTATATATGGATTAAAATATCTCAGACACTAAAAACCGGGCCTGCATACTGTAAGAGAGGAAATTTTTGAGCATTTCATTCTCTCGTTATTATGCTCTAATTCAAAATTGTATCTTAAGGCGAGGCCGCATTAGAGAGGCGAAATCGGAAAAAAAGTCTCAAAAACCAAATGCTAACTAGCTTTATTGAAGATATGGATTAAAATATCTCAGAAACAAAAAATAAGACTTGCACGCATTAAGTGAGGGAATTTTTTAGCATCCTCTCTGTAATGGGATATTATTTATAATTTATATTTAATATTATTAATCCCGCCTAGTTGATGTTTTCATTTCTATCGTGTGGTCTAAAGCACACACCTAGGTTTTTTAAAAATAAAAAATACATCGAATCTAAAAGGATATTCGAGCAGTTCATCCTCTCTGTAATATGCTCTAATTCTTTTTTCTTTTTTTTTTTAAACTATTTATTCAAGATATTTACAACTGTATTACAATATAAATACATCAAGTAAATGTATAAACAAGAATATAATCACTTATAAACGCTTGTTGAGAAACTGCCCACAGGTAAGCATTCTAATAATATGTCTACGTAAGATCACGGGGCCATCTTCTTTTCAGACGCCTCGGAGGTGCTGCTCTAATTCAAAATTATATCTTAACCCAACTCCGTGGTAGAGAGTAGGAGAGGGAAAAAGATAGTGTCCAAAACCGAATGATTACGAGTTTTATTGAAGATTTGGATTGAAATATCTCGGAAATTAAAAAATCGGACTTTATACTGTAAGCTAGGAAATTGTTCAGTATTTCATCCTCTATGTTATGGGATATTATTCAAAATTTCATCTTAACACGAAGCCGTGTTAGAGAGAAGATAAAGGAAAAAAATAGTATCGAAAAATAAATGATAACAAATTTTATTGAAGATATGGATTTTTTTTTTTTATTTCTTTATGACATTTACAACTGTATTACATAAATACATCAAGTAAATTTGGACATAATTGATATAATGACGTGAATACACTTGCTGAGTAACTACACAATGGTAGCACTCTAATGATATGACTACATTAGGAGATCACGGGGCCATCTTCTTTTCAGACGCCTCGGAGGGTTATCAGGAATTGAAGAGGAAGCAAGGTTAGAAACGAGAGGATTGGGATGATTCTGAAGTTTATTATGGAAGGATAGGTATCTGGATTGGGCCAGATCTGAAACATAAGGAACATTAAGATCTTTATGGATAATTTTATTAGTGACAAAGTAAGGAGCATTGAGGATTTTACGAAGGATTTTGGATTGTAAGGATTGGATGCGAGAGGAATTCGATGGTTTAGTGGAGCCCCATAGCTCAACTCCGTAAGTCCAAATAGGTCTTATTATAGTCAAGTATATAAGTCTTTTGTAATTAATGGGAAGTTTAGAGCGTTTGTCTAGTAAGTGCTGAAGTAATCGGAAGAAGATATGGATTAAAATATCTCATGAACTAAAACTCGAACTTGAATTTTATCTGAGAGGAAAATGTTAAGCATTCCATCGTCTTTATAATGTGCTATTATTTATAATTTAAATTCCATCTTAATCTCGCGTTATTATGTTTTCAGTCCTATCGTGTTGTCTAAAGCACACACCTTATTTTTTTTTTTTTTAAATGTATTTTAATAAATCGTTTACACGACATATTTTTAAAGTTGAAACGGTCTTTTGAAGGTAATATTTCGAGTGTTTATTAATAATTTATAAATATTGAAAAAAATCTTTGTTTATTTTTAATAAATCCTGGTTTTAAGTGATGAAACGTCTTTTTTTAGCTCATATTGGATGACGTGATACCATTATTATTGCCACTGCGACGAATGAAACAATTAGTCGTAACAAATGAATTTCCTATGAACTATTTTTACTACTGTCAAGTGTTTAGGTTTCTTAAATAACTAAGCTAGCCAATAATCTTATTGAGTTCCATTGTTTATTCCAGCATTCCGTTTTATTTTTTTAAACTTAGACTAAAATTTCTATTATCGTTCTTACCAACAAGGAGAGGATCAGCGGGTTACAGATGTCAACTAAATTTTTCTGCGTTCGTTCCAATGGGCCCTAGGAAACGAAAATCATTTTTTTAAAATAATTTCAAACAAAATATATGTTATTTATTTATTTATTCGATTTATTTTTTTGTGTAGAATAAGAAAAAAATATTGACTATTATATTAAATGTATTATAATGTATCATACATTACAAAAACCAAAAGTAGCTTCTAGTAAAGTAAGCCAAATAATTTTTTGTTATGAAAAAGCGATTTTTATAGTAAACAAAAATTACAAAATATAATAACTTGATTTTCTTAGAGAATTTTTATTTTATAGCCGATAGCTAAAACATTCATAACTTCTCAGGATCTTATCCGAATTCAACGTGAGTACAACCATTCGAAAGTTGAATTACTACTCTTTCAGTGTAGTACCATATCGATACATTTATAATCGATTCCTTTTTAAATTAAAAATTAAGAAAAACTTCCCAATCGTTTTTATTTTTATCTTTGATTCAGTATTTTTAATGTAATACAGTTGTAAATTTCAATAAAATTATAAAAAAAAATCTTTGATTCCAGTTTGTTTAAACGGAAGTCGATTTTGTAACATTCCGTGTAGCATATAGAGCTCCAAATCCCTATTATGTTTTGTATGGATTGGTTGAGCTGTTCTGGGGTTCTCAAAAGTTTTGTAATAGTTGAGAAAATTTCGCCTAGGCCAAAATTTCATGCAGAAAATTTTAATTTTTCGATTGCTATAAAAATTAGTATTTGAGGTGCGAAAAACTATACCAGACAGGTTTTAAGTATGAAACTTGTTCAAAATAAAAAAGAAATTTTTATCACATTTTTCATCTGCCGTATCTTTGTTATACTGAAAAATGTGCATAATAATAATATATATAGTCATATAGTTTAGTTTGTATTTAACGCACTAGTTGTTGATCTAATTTTATAAATTTACGTTCATTAATTTATTTATTTTTTTTCAGATGGCCTGCGTTGTACCCCTGAACTGATCACTACATAGAAGAATACACAAAAGAATACTTTCTACCAATCAAGTAATTACATTAATTATCTATTACATTGACTGTTAACACTATTTATTATATGCTATTTTTTTTAACAATTATTTAATCATCAAATGTTCCAATTATCTCATTTGATGACTAAGATAACTCAATTTTTTATTACTCACAAATCAAAGTTGACTGTTCAAATAATTGAAAAAGGTGATGTTTTAGGTGCTTTCAGAATTTAACTCGAACAGTAAACAAGTATTTTTATTTTCATGTACGTTTCGGTCTAAATTTTACGTTTTTTTCAGATATTATAAAAATAAATACAAGAATATATAATAAATGTAGGATGAACATATTAAAATTACTCAGGAAAATGTTACGAAACTAACACTTATGTATTATTATTTTTTGTTACATATTCTACCATTGAGCAAATAAAAAATTATATTCTTCTAATTTATTATATCATTATTGAATCTTGTTTTTCTTATCATTGAAATAGGTACAATGCACTTATTGAATTTTTCATTATGAACTATTTTTATATTGTGGATGTTATTACACTATGTCTTTCAGATATAATTAAAAAACTATCAGATATAATTAAAAAGTCCACGTTCTATTATTTCTCAAATTTATTTCTTTTTTTGTTGTCGGTAGGCTATATCTTGTTTAATTCGTCATCAAGTAAAATAAGCTGATACGAAAAGTTAAAAAAAATGTTATGAAGGAAAGAAAACATTATTTGTGCATAATTCAAAAAGTATACAATTTATGTTAGTATATAATAAAAATCAATTCAGCATAAATATATTATTCGTACAGTAATTGATTAGCATAATTTAATAAATTAATATTGCTTATTTTATCATTAAAATCAAATGATCTATATTAAATAAGGAAAAAAAATACATATAAATTCTAAATAATTTTTTTTTTATTTAGGCATATAATAATCTGTCTCGTGGACAATAATTATAGTGATATATGAACACTCAAGGCGACGTAGACACCATATATACAGTAAATATAAAATTAACAAAACTAAAATACTAGCTAAATAATAATCAAAAACACTGTGTACAACAAAAAATTAAATAACCTAAAGAAAAGAAAATTAAATTAAGTCTCATACTAAAATTATCAGTTGTTTTAAATGATGAAGTTAAAATAAGGTCCGCCATAAAATGTCTCAAAGTTACTGATTTCCAAAACCAAATTTACATTCGAATTTGTTTGTTTTTTAAATTTTTTTTATTCATTTTTTTTTTTAATTTTTTATTTCCTCCTCAGAAATATGTTATTTAGATAATTGAAATAAAGATTAGATATGCATTGATGACCTCGGGGTTTCACTCCTGTAAGCCCTAAATAGCAACTAAAAAAATGTTCATTAACCAAAAATTTATGATTGTTATTTTTTTTTTACAAAAAAATATTTTAAATTTCCATTGACATAAAAAAAAAAAAAAAAATGAATTAATTTTACGTATATCCCTACTTTTTCGTTTTCTATAATATTTATACCAGTAGCTTTCTTTTTATCATATATTGAAACAATCTAAGACGACTTAAAAATAGCCCTCGTAATTTGACTTCATAATGGCCGTATTCAGGTAGCATTGGCACACGTTCGAATTGAAATGTCCAAGCTGACAACTTTCTCTAGAAAGCAGAAACTTTGATCTCGCGGCGGCTCTGTGTAACAGGTGCGTGTCATCAAGTATGGCGGTGAAAGGCCAACTGGATATCTTCACAACCTTAATCCATTGTAAAACTGCTATAATAACTTTTAATGTTGTTATTTTAGAATTCAATTGAATTTCGAATTATTTCCAAGAGAGCTTAACTGTGGTCGTTTTACTTTTAAAGTAGTCTCTTCTGATGCATATTCCTTCTCAAATTCTTCGACAGTTTACTTTCATCTGATCACACAGTTTTCAAGATGTCTACTATTTTGTTTTCTATATTTATTTGTATTTATATATAACGGTATAGTGGCGTAAATCTCAAACATTTAAAATTCAGGAGGTAAAAAATCAATCTCCTACTTTAATTTTTTTTTAAATGTGAAATATCATTTTTCAGTATTTATTTGCACTTTGTTATCATAAATTTATCACTAATAAATTACAGTACTCAACCCCTTTTATCGAATTATTAACGTATATCTAAAACTTCGTGAATCTTATCGTAAACTACAATTTTTTTTTTACCAATATTCTCGGAAATGTGGTGTATCAATTCTGTAGATCGGCAAACTTGGTCTATTTAATGAGGTACTAAAAATTCATGATAACTCATTTGCTTTCCACTTGAATTGGGCGATATTTGATCACAAAATTTAGAAAAAAGGTGGCCTATAAAAGCCTGAGCCTAACTTCTATAGAGTTTCTGATCAAGTTTTCTTACGATTCAAGTGTAGAAGAAAGTAAATTGTTATACATTACTTTTTATTACCCCCATCAAATTAATTAATTTAATGAGAAAATGCCCAACTTCTGAGAGTTATCGAAATAAAAAAAATTTGTAGGAGCGATAAGATGAAGGAGGTTTTAAAGAGATGTTAATAATTTGATAAAAGGGAGTGTTAATAAATACTTAAAAATGATATTTCACATTAAAAAAAATTAAAATAAGAGATTGTAGATTGTAGATTTTTTACCTCCTCAATTTTAAATGCGTAAGATTTACGCTATGCCGTTACATATAAATATAGAAGACAAAATAGTAGACATCTTGAAAACTTTGTGATCAGATGAAATTAAACTGTCGAAGAATTTGAAAAGGAATATGCAGAAGGGACTACTTTAAAAGTCAAACTACCAGTCAAGCTTTCTTGGAAATTATTCGAAATTAAATTAAATTCTAAAACAACGACATTAAAAGTTTATTTATCAGAATTTGATTCATAAAAAAAAATCATTGTGCTGTCATTTATACTTGTGTTATTTAAAAAAAACAAAAACATCCAAAGTGTAATTTTATCTCAAAATTTAAGATTTAGTCCCAGAATGTGTTTATATTTTTTTTTTCTCAAAAATATTCAACTAAATTCAATGATAAATCGTGGTATCATGTTTTAACGAAAAATGATATATTTATATCTGATTATGATATATAATAAAAATATATATTTATTAAAATATTTATTTAGTTATAAGAAATAACGGTATTGGTTATTTCAAGTGTGGAAGGCGTATTGGCTATATTTCATGTGTTAGGTGTATATTTTTCCTGTTCATTCCATTAAATAAAACTCGTCCCTTTTATTCTGATAAGAATATTTTATTAATATGTTAGCATCCCTTTTGGCACTTTTTGGAGTCCATAAGACTTCACATCGATTTACAAGTGATTGTTATGTTTTTTCTTAGTACGTTAATCAGAAGGAATGATGTATTTCCTGATATACCTTAGGTATCGATGTTTATTGTTGTGCATCATAGGAGATTTGAATGATGTTAGATTAAGCCAATAATAGATAAGGTTATTAGATCTCACCTTAGATGGTTTATTTATCTCTAAAGATTAATCTTATAACAGTAACAAGTTTTCTGTCATCTTTATTTCCTTGTTGGAAAATTTTCCGCTGTTGCCAGATGAATGTCTTCGGATTTCCCCGCTCGATTCGCTTTAAATTCATGCTTCATTTATAATAATACCCATTTTTATTTTTTTAATAAAACATGGACGGTTGCGATAATAAAGTATTGAAAGTAATCTGTCTATATTGTTTATACCTCGCAACATGGCAAAGTTGGAGAAGGATATGTCACATTTCAAATCACTAATAAGAATATAGACAATGCTTAGGTTTTTCCAGGATGAACCCCTCTCCCATCTTCCCACCCCTCCCAATAAAAAAAAATCCTGGTTCAATTACTGTGACAAATGACGAAAATCTGGTACGGTGCGCGCATCACACAACTTTAACTTTACAACATGATAGTATAGTATCAAAAAATACTAATGATTGTGTGGAGAAATGGAACATTTGGAAAAATTCTGATTTTTATCAGAAACATTTATCACGTAACTCGTCGAAAAAATAACTTAATTTTAGTAAATATTGTATACTATTAGGTTTATATTAGTAGATCATCGACGTTTCACATGAAAACCTTCTCAAAAAATTATAGACAAGCTATATATAAAAATTAAACCAACAATATGAAAACTCTGTATAGAGGAGCACGATACCACTCAAAGGTCGGGCGCTCTCGGCTGTTTCCGTTTAGCTTCCAACTTTTATTTCTCCTTTAGTTACCAATCAATTTTCTCCATTCATCATATTTAACCATATTGTACACCAGGTTATAATATGAAATGGTTAATTATTTCGAATAAAATAAATTAAAGGTACTTTAGAGGAAGAAATTTTGAAAATTAGTCATTTAAGCCCCGTTATAGAAAATCAATGAGAATAAAACCTACATCATATTAAAGACCGCTTAATTTTACACTGATATAATGAATTTGATTAAAATCGTTGAAGCCGTTTTTGATTGAATCGTAAAAATGTATTAAATCAATGATATAAAGTGCCACTTCCGATAAGCCAATTTTGACGAAAAAGTTTCTATAATATTTCAGACCTATTAAAAGCTGAAACATGCTATTTCACCTAAGTTTGATTGTTTGTTTTTGAGCTAGACTGTTCACATACATATACACAGACCATCAAACCGCCCTAGTCGGAGAAAGGAAGTCGCCGTGATCAGTTTAAGAATAGGACACACGAACCCCACTCATGTACATCTCATCACTAAGCAGCCACCATCAAGTTGTCAGCACTGCAATAGCCTTCCCACAGTCAATCATATTTTCCAAGAATGCACTTATTATACTTCAAACCTAAATCGATTAACTCTAAAACCGGGTATATCAGCAGTATTAAGCAACAACAAATCAAACATAAAAACAGTGATAAAATTTCTTAAAATCGATAGGATATTATAAAATAATTATTATAAAATATAAAAGTAAATATAATTGTAAGTAGATGCTTGACTGTCGTGAATAATGAAGAGAAGAATAGTTGGGATGATCAGTCAAATAAGAAGGCAAAAATAAATATTATCATTTATTTTTGCCTTCTTATTTGACTGATCACCCCAACTATTCTTCTCTTCAAAAGTAAATATAATTTTTATTTTATTGTCTTTTTTTTTATATTTATTTTTAATTAGAGTTCTACCAATGAGTAGTTTCTCTTGATGTTGTACATGTCATGTTACCAATTTCACATTTACTTATTGTATTTTCTATGTAATGCAGTTGTAAATTCCATTAAAATAATTTTTAAAAAAATATTTATTTTAATGTATTTCATTTTTATATGTTTTTAAATATCTTTTTCATTTATTACTCTATCTAATTACTAATTCTCCTCTAAAGAGTTTACAAATATAACCGACTCACAGGCGTTGATGACACTACACTAGGGTTTTACGCCTTGAAGCCCAAATAAACAAACAAACAATCATCGACATAGCATTCAAAAGGAATAGGTGATGCAATTTCTATGATCGCGACTGTACGTGCTTAAAAAAATAAAATTCCCTCCAGAAATATAAATAAATTTATTATCACTTCCTATCCTAAATGCGACCTCTAACGACTCCGCCTTTGCAATATACTCTCCTTCGTGTGAAGGGATATTCCTCCAAAATAGAAGACATGGTGGGACTATTACAGGGGTATGTGGCCTGTGCCTCTCCGTGTGACCAGGTAATTGGGAGGATGTAATACCTGGATTGTCTGTCCATGGTTACACAACCTGGATCCTCTCACGGAATGGTCCTAGATTTATGGATCATTTCTTCTTTGGCCCACTTTTAATCATAGGCATAGCGTGCTCCTAACTCTTAATGGGAAGAGCAGGAATAGGATCAAGTTTTTTATTATGAATCATATCATTGTAAAAAAGTTATGTTAAAGCTAAAGATGGGGAGAAAAATAAACTAATTGCGCTTGAATTTATTTCAAGTTGAGTTAGATGAAAAGCGAATTTTTGTTATTTTGAGTACCTCTACAAGTCTTGGTAGGTTTATACATTTTTAAGAAGTGTCATTAATTGGTTAACGGTTGCTAAGATAGATGATTTAACTCATGTCACGCTCAACCGTCAGGTTTTTTTCCCTTACTTATTTATTTAATTTATAGACCCTGGAGGGATACCAACTGTTGGGTTCTATCCACGACTGATATAACAGACTAAATAATTACCTACCACAGCCGAACTCCAACCTAGGACACGGAACATAGGAGCACAGTACCTGACTCACTAAGCTACCCACCCTTATCTCATAGTATATTGTATTAAACGTATAATATGATGTGTTTATTATTATACCTAATTAATCAAAAATTGAGTTGATATCACTCATTTGTCAACCTTACTCTCATAAGATTTATTACGTTATCGCATCAAAGCTGGTTGGTAATTTATCTGGGATAACGTAGCTTTATCCTCATGTAAACTTGAAATCGATATTATAACAATTGTTTTTTTCTTTGTAACTTTAATATAGTTAAATTATTTTTTAACTATGTTGTTTTCATGATCATAGCATTCAATCTCGTTTTTTATGTTTATTTTTAAGCTGACAGAATAGAAATTCGCAAATTTCAGATTCTTTCCATACTTAAAATTTTTTTTTCTAGTAAAACGAATAGGTGACAGGATATAAAGTAACATTATTTTTTTTACACAACTTGAAGTGAATCTCAACTTTTTCTCTAATAAGCCTCAAATTAATTAATATGGACTTAAAGCTTATTAAAAAATGAAGATTTTATTAAAGTAGAGTATCTGTATTATAGTTGAAGGATTTAAAAAAATATGGAATTAATTAATATTGTTTTAAAACAGAGCGTAGCAGCCGCTCAAAAATCCTCATTAAATGGTTTTAACAGTGGCAAACTGTACTTTCATTTGAAGTAATTTTTGTATAGTCTACTGAGGAGTAATTTTTAATTACTTAAATTAAATGTTTGTTTTGTTTATCGCTTCCTGTTAAACAAAAACCTGACATTTAAAAAAATACAAATTTTTTTTTTTA